>QLOS01001446.1:0-20653 GCA_003313725.1 Russula sp. MG48 | reverse complement strand
TTCATGAAAGCTTGGGAATGTCGTGACTTAGGACCCACTAAGGAGTTCTTGCGTATGAACATCGTTCAGAGAAAAGGATCTATCTCTATTGATCAAAGATCCTATCTTATGAAGGTGTTAAACCGCTTTGGTATGGAGAACGCTAAAAGTGCACCCACTCCATTACCAATGGGATACGTCCCAACTCCCAATAGTGAACCAGTAGATGAAAAGATACGCCATAAGTATCAGCAAGTGATAGGATCACTGCTATACATTATGCTGGGCACGCGCCCAGACATAGCATACGCAGTTACAAAACTATCACAGTTTGCTGCAAACCCCACAAAGCTTCACCTAGACAAAGCGCTGTATATCTGCCGCTATCTAGTAGGCACTTCAGACTATAAAATGGTCTTTAGTAAAAATGGTGGTGGTATTTGCGCATGGGCTGATTCAGATTGGGGTTCTGACACTACTACACGACGTTCCACCACAGGCTATTTAATAGCCTTAGCTGGCGGAACTATATGCTGGAACTCACGTGCGCAGAGGACAGTTGCACTGTCCTCTACTGAAGCAGAGTACATGTCGCTGTCTGACACCAGCCGGCAATGTGTATGGATCAACTCCCTATTGGGAGAACTGGGCTTCACGCTCAAACCCATACCACTCTGCGGAGACAACCAAGGAGCCATCTTTATGGGCTCCAACCCAGTTCAAGAAAGGCGAATTAAGCACATTGATGTGCGGTACCACTACATTCGCCAAGTATTGAGCAAGGGGGAGGTTGAACTCTTCTTCGTCGATGGTGCAGAAAACCCAGCAGACATGCTTACCAAGAACCTTGGACATGTCAAATTCCTAAAATTTAGGAGTCAACTTGGGCTAGACTTCACGTCGCCCAATTAAGTAGTCATGAATGCATGACTATCATGGTTGCAGAGACAAACAGGCACAGCTGCACAGACAGCCTTACTGAATAGAAATATTCAGAATGTGGTGAGGTTGATCATAAAACCACATACTGTGCACGGTAGCGTTCGGACTGTGCAAGGGTCTTAACCCCTTCACGTGCTATTACCCCTGCACTCCCTACGCCTTCCAAGCCTCTCTCGGTCCAGACGATGTGACGACAGACCAGTGGTCGTCTATCTTAAGGACTAGAAAAACAATGTCTCCTCCTTGGACCCTGAACTTCTTATGGATGGCCCCAGAAGGTTCACTGTCCATTGCCCATGGCTCTTCAGGAAGCAGAAGTCCAGACCTTCTCCTTCATGCGCAATGCAGCAGTCAGGCTCATCCCCTACCAGCGCAGCTATCCACAGAAATCTGGAAATGTGCAGGATGACACAGAGCCTCTGCACCTCTCCAACCTTGGAACCAGTGCACCCTGACAGTATAAGAATGGTTTCTCATCGCTGCATTCATTTGCACATGCACCATCCTTATCCCTTGCAATCATGACTACAAACCGCTTCATATTTGCCAAGAGCGCAAACATATTTGCCGCACTTAGCAAGGGGGAGTGTTGAACTGGCAACACAAGGGCCGGATCCCATGGGGATCCGGGCCGCTCTAGTTCTGTCTAGAGCGAATCCGGACATATGGGCAATATCCCCTTATGGGATATTATTATGATATATTAGGATATATGCACATCACCTTATGTCACGTCACACATGCTTACATGTATATAAGCACCAGCTTTTCGCTGGTAAATATCAGTGTTGCTTTCGCCCACACTTTGTAGTATACAAGTAAGAGTCTACATCCTAAAGGATTCCACTGCACACCTGCTAGCTGCGCACTAGTCATACTAGTTGCTGCGCAACAGATGCAGGCCGCGCGTCCTTACGATAACGGACTCTTAGCTGATTGGACATCTGGACTGACCCTTGACATCATACTGTATGCGCATCCATCAGATTGAACTAGAACGCTGCCGCGCCCTTATGGCATGTGCTCTGGACTCTTATGACGACATGGGCCCTATGCCCTGACACTTACGCGTCCCTCTTAATAGGGGCCTGACTAGTTTACTATAAGTAGTACGCATTTCTGTCATGTAGCAGACAGACTCGACCTCTTCAATAATACAGCCTACTGAACCTTGGAATCCCTGCAGTGGGAAGCACCCCAAGGATAGAACGAACCAGAACAGACCTTCAAGGACCACCAGTACACCCCGCTCTTTGCTCTATCCCTCTTTTCTCCTCCCTTGTATTCAGGGAACCCTTGGTCTTGAACCCCTTGCGCTTGTGCACTCATTTGTACTTGCGCCACTTGTGCATTAGTGCACCTCTGTTGGCCTACGTCTTGTGCCATTGCAAACAAGAGAAGAACCTTATCCAAACGTCCACAGTGCACGCCGCACTACTACGAAGCAGGACTTGGGCTGAACCAAGTCACCGATAAGCAAGTCGCTTAGAACGCCCAAGGCTGAGCGTAACATCTTTAGTAGGAAATCTCCAAAACATATGGTGTCTCTTGTTGCGGATGTGACTACCTGTCAACAACACATGGAATCATATCACAAAGTATGTTCATCCAGCCTCTGATTTCTGCCCCTCTAAGTGCTTCATTCTACTGTAGGGAGTGTGTCTCAAATGGGCTACTGAAAATGAGTTCCAATCAATGTTGCCGAAGGATGCCAAAAATCGTCGTCAGGCAGCCGTTAAGGACACACAGCAACGCCTTGATCCTCACCTGGAACAGAAGCCACAGCGGGAGAGGGTCATACCATACACAGATGACCTGTTTCGTGACGCAGCAATAGAGTGGCTGGTATCAACTGACCAGGTGACTGAGGCTCCAATTCTTAAAAGATAGACTAATACATGTTCAACGATAGCCGATCCAAGCATTTCACCACCCATCTTTTCAAAAGATGATACACATTGCAGCGCGTGCAAGTGCAACAGATGGGGTGAAGATTCCCAATGGCCGCCAAACTCGCCAAGCAATCATCAATACCTTCAAGATGCAGCTGACTGCACTGCGTAGGAGACTAACAGTGCGATGGTGCTACTCCGTGTTCACATATTACTGATAGTTTTCCTACAGGGTGATGCCGTAAAAGGTAAAGTTAGTCTAACCTGTGATGCATGGCAAGCATCAAATATCGATGGTTACTTTGCCGTCACTGGCTCATGGGTTGAGGAGGGCAATGGTCGGTGGGAACTTCAGACCGCTTTACTGGGATTCACACGGTTGAACAACGCACATAATGGTGTACGACTGGGTCAAGCTTTGTTCAAGGTCGTTGTGCGCTTGGGAATCGCACATAAGGTATGTCACCCTTATAACTCCCGAAGTAAGTCAAACTCTCATTGGTATGTGCAGATTGGCCATGTAACTTGCGATAACGCATCAAACAATGGCACCATGCTCCAAGAATTTGCAAAGCGTGTCCATGCACAGATGGGACTGACATTCAACCCAGTTACAAATTGTATTCGGTGCATATGAAACCTCTGTTTCATATTCTATCCCTAACAGGCTAACACGTTCGGTTCCTAGATGTCTGGCTCATATCATCAACCTTGCGACACAGGCATTGATTTCGACACACAGCAAATCAAAACACTACAATCCAGCTGAACCCGATGCTGACCTCATGGCTGACAATGGGCGCGACGTGGTAGGCCTTGTGCGGGCCATATGTGTCAAGGTAACCCATATCCTTTCGCCCAATGCCCATATCCTGTTGCTGACAGCATTTGTCCAGGCGCGTTCCTCTGCAAAACGTAAACAGCTTTTTGCAGACCTTCAGCGACGTGCAAATATGAAGCCAATTCGTCAACTCCTAATTGACATGCCCGTTTGCTGGTCATCTACATACATCATGACTTCACAAACTGAGTCAATGGGTACCGTATGTGAGCTATTATCATGCCATGTATATCCGCTGACATGAGTAGATCATTAACACATTCGTATACGAAATCAGAAGGGATGAGAAAGACCTTGGGAAGCGTGAAAAAATAGATAATCTACGGCTTGATCCTGCAGAGTGGGACGAGCTGAAACTATTCAGTGATCTTCTTGTGGTAAGCCCAACTTGGTTCACAATCCCACTATTGCTGAGTGTTCGTCATGGTGTCTAGCACGCAGACCACGCTCAACATGCATTCTCATCAGAACAGGCACCAACCCTGCACCTTGCGTTACCCACCCTCGAAGCTCTATATAAGGCATGGAGTTCTCGGCGTGCTCGCGTGAAGTATCTAGGTTTTGTCGCTGCCCTGGATGCAGGCTTGGCGAAAGTTGAAGAATACTATGACCGAACTGCAGAGTCTGACGTATACACTTTTGCCATGGGTGCGTAACAATACCTGCTCAGTCTTTCTTGGTGCAAACATACATGTCTTGCAGTTCTCAATCCCTCAGGAAAGACGGAGCACATTCGAAGATATTGGGGTGCAGAGAAACTTGAAACAATCCTGGAGCATGCTGAAGTAATTGTACGTTCCATCATCTATCATCCGAAGCAATTTTGATTAAGCAGCTATCAGTACAAGGAACGTTACATGGAGATGTATGCAGGGAACCCGCTGCCGTCACCAAATCGCGCAGGAAGCTTGACAACACGCAAACTTGGAATCTTATTTCGGGAGCTGTCAGATGATGAAGACAATATAGAGGCTTATGTACAGGACGCATCCACCAACTCAAATGACCCATGGCGCAAGGACTTCAACGGTTATTTGCATTCAAGGGATGAACTTGGGACCATGACAATTGTTGAGTGGTGGGGGGTATGAATCCGTCTTTCATACCGTACATCATATACTCATGACAATATCAGTGTAATTCAACCCGGTACCCAGTCTGGGCCTCACTAGCTCGGGACTACCTTCCTGTCATGGCATCATCTGTCTCTAGTGAGCATGCATTCTCATCAGCTGGAATCACTGTCAGCAAACGCCGCAGTAGACTCAAACCTGACATTATTGAGGCGTTACAGTTCCTGAAGTGCCTGTATTGTCGAGAACTCATCTTCCAAGAAGAACCAAGCACAACCTCAGAGCTGGATATGGAAACAGCAACCCAGGGCCAGGAGCATGTCAAGGGAAGTGTAGAATCTGGGGGTTGGGATGACTTGGTTGGAGATCTTCAGGAGGATGATGGTTTTCAGGATTTCGATGACGAGGAGGTTTTTGTTCAAAGTATTGCGTAGGCTTTGTACGCGCCGCAGGAGGCGTGGTCGACAGCGAGGTGATCACACAATGGGTTGAAGCACACGTTGCGAGATCATACCGGACTCCAGAGGATGATGTGGGTTAGTGATGGTTCGATTGCACAAAGCCAAGGACCTAAATACACAAGGTACTAACTAGCGCGGGAATCGGTCCCTCCCGCTCGCGTTTCAGGCGAGGGAAGGGGGTGGGTGGCAAGAACCGGGCCCTCCAGGCCCCCGCAGCGATGGTGCGGGTGCGGGTGTGGTGGCGCTCCTGACGTTGCAGCGGCCGTGGCGCTAGTGCTGGCGTGGGCGCGGTCAACGTGGTGACGAACGACAATGCTGGCACGGCGGTGGTCACGGTGACTGCGCTGGCGTGGCAGCGGCCATGATGACGTGGTACGGCGGTCATGGTGAGTTGGTGATGGCGCTGGCGTGGCAGCGGCAACTGCGTCAGCGGTCGTGGTGACGCTGCTGGCGTGGCAACGGCCGCAGCGATAGTGTGGGTGCGGAATCTGTGGATGAGGTGACGCTGCTGGCGTGGCAGCGGCCACAGCGATGGCGCAGGTGCGGGTGCAGGGATGGTGCTGGCGCGCAGCGGGCACAGTGATCCTGCTGGCACAGCGGTGGTCAGGGTGACGGTGCTGGCGCAGCAGCACTCCAGCAGCCGCGGCGACGTGGTGGCAACGTAGCGGCGGGGCGTAGGAAAGAACCCACCCCCAGCTCGCGCTTGCGGGCGAGAGAGGGTGGTGGCGCAGTGATGTGGGGGCGAATTCGTCATAGGGGCCAAACCACCCACCTCGCATTTGCGAGCGAGGGCCCGAGGGGTGTTGGCGACACGGCGGCAGGGCGTTGTGTACCTGTGACTGTGAGGGGACTTTTGTCAGTTAAGAATGTTAAGAATGATGACCAAAAAAAAACAAAGCCCCAGGCCCCCAGCTCGCACTTGTAGGCGAGAGGGGGTGCCACGACTCGGTGTTGGTACAGCGGTGGTCACAGTAACTGCACTGGCGTGGCAGTGGTGACAGTGGCACGGTGCTGGCGCAGCAGCGGCCGTGGTGAGTCTGGTGATGGCACTCAGCCTGGCATGGCGGCGGTCGCGGTGACAGGCACGGACAGCAGTGACGGGGCTGGCAGCGCCTGGCACAGCAGCGGCCACGGTGATGGGGCTGGGGCGGGCACGGTGAGTCGCGGTGAGGCATTGAGGGTGCGTTTGACACAAGGAAGGAGGTGGGTCGCAAGGATCGGACCCTCCCGCTGGCATTCCGGGTGAGGGAGGAGCGAAAGAGGAGACATACACATTTTCCCTATTGAGCCCCAGCCCGAGCTGAGCCAGCCCGGGGCCGAGCCTGAGCCTTCTACCTCGGCTCAGCTCGATATGTAGGAGAGCCCTAGGCTGGCTAAGCCGGGCCGAAGCCAGGGCTATTGAGCCGAGCCGGGCCCTGCAAACCACTAGTCAGCAGAGGGACAGAAGACAAAAAAATACATACAGAGAAGTCCCATGTCCCATTGAGATGGGTGGAACTCATGACAACTAAGTCATGCGAGTGTCGAGGTGGCAATATTTGTTTGGCAATATTTGCTAATCATTTGTAAGCCCCTTGCCACTTGCCACTTGCGCACAAGTCAACATATCCAACATCAACATCAACAGTCAGCCCACTTGGCACACTCTTCCTTGTGGTATTTTTTATATATTTTCTTTGGTACCTAAGTTAACTAGTAATTGCCCTCACAGGTACATGTCACCAACACCCCCCTTGCTTGCCAATGTGAGCTGGGGGTGGTTTTGACAACACCCTGCTGTCACCTCGCCACCAACTCACCACCACCATCCCCTCTTGCTTGCAAATGTGAGCTGGGGGTGGTTTCAATGCTGTGTTGCCACCACCTTGTCACCAACACCCCCCCTTCCCACTTGTAAACATGAGTTGTGGGTGGCTTCTCTTCACCACCACATCACCACCACACCACCACCACCCCCTCTCACTCACAAGCACAAGCTAGGGGCTTTTATTTTTTGTTCATATCATTTGATTCAATCCTAACTAACAATAGCTCCTCACAGGTGCACGGCGCCCTGCCACCATGTCACCAACATTCCCCCTCACTCACAAAATGTGAGGCTGGGGTGGTTATGATGGTGTTTTGCCACCACACCACCACCACCCCTTCTCGCCCACAAGTGTGAGCCAGGGGTTTCTCCCCTTTATGGGGATGCCCTGCCACCATGTCACTGCCTCCCCCTGATGTATCTGCATCAACAGGCTTATAGTCAGCCACCATTTTCTCATGCCCATCCTCCCCAACCACCTTCATATGCATTACCCTGCCACCACCTCTTGCTCACATGTGCAAGCTGGGTATGTTTTTTTTTTGTTTTTTTTTTTCATTCATATCACCTACTAATCATGGCAACCCACCTCCAGTCCAACCCTATTGTGGCTGTGCTGGCCCCATCACCATAGCCATAGCCACACCACTATTGCCATTGCAGCTGTGGACATGCCACACCATTGCTGTCACCACCACACAGTCATTGCCACTGCTGCTGCCACTGCTGTGCCAGCATTGTCACCATGGGCATGGCCACATTTGTACCATCACCACCACTGCCTCCGCCGCACGCCATCACCTCCACCACATGCCATTGCCTCCACTGCACTGCTATTGCCCTCTTTTGTGGCAGTGTCAACACTGTTACCACAGGTGTACCTGCAGCCACACCATCATGGCCACTGCCACCATGCTAACTAATCTTGATACTGCTATGTTATTATCATGTATGCTATTCTACTGTTCCCTAAAATACAATTGAATTGTGTGCATGTGAATTGTGTGTGTGTGTGTGGCCAGTAACCTGTGCTGAGTCCCTAGAAAATTCAGTAGAATTAAGTATTTATTCATACTGTTACGATCGCGCTGCCTTTGCGCACTGACCCAGCCATTACGCAGTCTCTGGAACTTGCGGCTGGTTACCTGACAAGACAAGGATGGAATCAGGACCTCCCTGGGAGGCCCTACATTGATTGCAGACTGGCTACACTACGGACATTGGTATGGACATTGATTTGGACTGATTAGGAAGGAGCTCCTAGCCTCATGCTACGAGCGCATGGTTGTGGTACCCACATGGCACCTGCAGGTGCAGGCGTGCAGCACATCACCTCGGCACATCACAGCACGCTGACGGCGTGTTCCCTAGGTCCTAGGGTGTAGTGCAGACGTGTTCCGGAGTGGATGCAGGCCGCGCGTCCTTACGATAATGGACTCTTAGCTGATTGGACATCTGGACTGACCCTTGACATCATACTGTACGCGCATCCATCAGATTGAACTAGAACGCTGCCATGCCCTTATGGCGTGTGCTCTGGACTCTTATGACAACATGGGCCCTATGCCCTGACACTTACGCGTCCCTCTTAATAGGGGCCTGACTAGTTTACTATAAGTAGTACGCATTTCTGTCATGTAGCAGACAGACTCGACCTCTTCAATAATACAGCCTACTGAACCTTGGAATCCCTGCAGTGGGAAGCACCCCAAGGATAGAACGAACCAGAACAGACCTTCAAGGACCACCAGTACACTCCGCTCTTTGCTCTATCCCTCTTTTCTCCTCCCTTGTATTCAGGGAACCCTTGGTCTTGAACCCCTTGCGCTTGTGCACTCATTTGTGCTTGCGCCACTTGTGCATTAGTGCACCTCTGTTGGCCTACGTCTTGTGCCATTGCAAACAAGAGAAGAACCTTATCCAAACGTCCACAGTGCACGCCGCACTACTACGAAGCAGGACTTGGGCTGAACCAAGTCACCGATAAGCAAGTCGCTTAGAACGCCCAAGGCTGAGCATAACACATACCTATTTAAGCCGTTTATTAAGGACATTATACTTAGTTAAGCAGTTTATTAAGCACATTGTGCTTATTCAAGCATTTATTAAGAAAATTGTGCTTATTTAAAAGAATGGATCTCCTGAATTAAGCAATGTTTGGCTTAGTGAAATTTGTCTTAAAGTGTCTTATTTTTCACTTTAAGACACTTTAAGAAAAATTGACTTTACCTGATGTGGTGATTTATGTAGTCAAGTCATTGTAAGTGGCATTGAAAATGTCAGTAGTTATTTTTTCAGTTTCATAGGATCGTGTCATGAACTTCAATTGGGTGTGTCCAGAGAAACATTGCTCCTATCATCTGGAACTAATCTGTTAGGCTCAAGCGTGGCCTACTGCACGACGTGTGCATCTGGGGGTGTCTTGGCTTGGTCTAGCCCAAGCCTAGGCTTCTGAGAGACTCTGGAGGGCCTGAAACACGCAGGCGAAGTGTGGTTCACAAGTGCACGAGTGCAAGCAATGCACGAGTGTGAAAGGACAGTTCTTCTGGTCTAAACAGTTACTTGGTTGAGTTAACCAGTACCTGCTGAGCCCAGAGAGAAAAGGGGACAACTTGTCAAGGCAAAGGAGTGGTTAGTGTGTGAAAGTCCGGTCCGGTTGCATTTTTTCAACCAAAATGCGGCAACCGCAACCACAACCGGTTGCGGTCCTATCTCATTTTTGTGTAACCGCAACCAAACTGCTTGTAACCGGTCTCTAGCAGTTGGGTTGCCCGGAAAGACCAGTCTCAGACTGGTTTCAATGTTTTTTTTTTTTTTGAATAGTAAAAGCAAATATATTTATGACTATTTTAATGAACAAACTATCTACTTGGGAGTGAGAATGACAGTGAGAGTCTCGCGCTGGGTGCGAGAGCGGCGGTGAAACGCGAGCGATGGCCTCGCACCAGGTGCGAGAGCGGCGGTAGAACGCGGGCGGCAGTCACAACGCTGCATGTACTCTTGCTGCTGCTGCTTCTCCAGCTGCTCCTGATGCTGCCACCAGTGTCGCCGGTGCCGCCGTCGTGTTGGTGCTGCCAGATGCTGCTCCGGCTGTTGCTCCTGCTGCCGCTGGTGCCGCCGCTGATGTCGCCGCCGGTGCCGCCGCTGATATCGCCGCTGGTGCCACCATTGATGTCGCTGCCGGTGCCGCCGCCAATGTCGCCGCTGGTGCCGCCGTTGATGTCGCCGCCGGTGCCGCCGCCAATGTTGCCGCTGGTGCTGCTGTTGATGTCGCCGCCAGTCCCGCCGCTGATGTTGCCGCTGGTGCTGCCATTGATGTCGCTGCCAGTGCCGCCGTTGATGTCGCTGCCGGTGCCACCGCTGATACCACCGCCAGTGCTGCCGCTGATACCGCCGCTGGTGCAGCCACTGCTGCTGCCGGTCCTGGTCCTGGCGCCACCACCGTGCTGGTGCTGTTGCCATCAGTGGGTGCTACCACTGCCACACTTGCTGCCGCGGTTACCGCTGCCGCTTGTCCAAAGCAGTCCTGGAGAGAAGAAGCAGTTAGTTCTTTTGTTTTTATGTTAGTGATGACGCACCTGGTTTTTTAACCTACCTATAACCTAGCCCCTAATTACACATCCAGGGGCTACTAGAGACACATAGAGAGTAGGGGCCCATCAGTTGATGGGCCGCGGCAACCTGATATCTGATGCGGAGCAGCGGAGGAGGCAGAGGAAGAGGAAAGACAACTGGACGGCGTTTAACGGTGTTTGAAACTCCGCTCAAAAGTCGCAAAAGAAGAAAAATGAAAGATTGAAGGCAAAAGACAATAAAAAAATATATTAGAAGTGCACAGAGTAAAGACTGGTTGCAACCGGTTGCAACCAGTCATTTACCAGTCCATGAGAATTTACCAAAGTTGTGCAACCAGCAACTGGACTGGTCCCAAAACCACGCAACCGCAACCGCAAAAAGACCGGACCAGAGTCCGGTTCCGGTCCGGTTCCGGTCTTTTTGCGGTCCATAGGACCGGACTTGAACACACTAGGAGTGGTTTAGAATGAAAGGTCCTATCACTCCCACACCTAGAGAAGCAGTGAAGGCTCGAGGTCATACTAGGGAAGTCCTAGGGAGGAACTTGAGCTTTAGAACAGGTAGAACTAGCTTGATTGCTCAAGAAGTCGAGTCTGAGGTACATACAAGCGAAGCGACGCACTATAAGTACTAGGAAGGGTCAAGGGTAGGTAGGAATGTGTCATAAGTAAGGTGTGAGGTCACTGGTAGTGTATGGCAGGGGTAACCCTAGGGTATTTTTTTGCTACCCTTACCCCTACCCTTGAAAACCCTTACCCTTAAGTAGGGGTCAGGGTTTTGGAGGGTAAGGGTAAGGGTAGAGCAAGGGTTTACTTGATATAGTGTTTCTCTGTTATCTACACAATATTTTCAAGGGTTATTTATTATACTGGTATTGAACACTTTCTATTACACCCAAATCCTATGTGTTTCAATGTCAGTTGGTATCAAGATCAACCTGTTACACATGAGTCCCTTAAGAATTGGAACTCAATGCAATGGGGTTTCCCCTAGGTGTGCCCATAAAAGTGAGAAAGGGAAAGAATTGCAACACTTTCTAACTTTTAACATTCAATAACCCTTGTATCTGGGGTAAGGGTATGTGAAGGGTATGAAGGTTCAAACCCTTATACCCTTCTCAAGGGTAAGGGTTTGTGAAGGGTTTGAGAGTTTATACCCTTACCCTTACCCTCACATACCCTTGGCCCAAACCCCCAGGGTTTGTTAAACCCTTGCCATTCACTAGTCACTGGTAAGGGTAGAGGGTAGGGTACAGGGGACACGTCATGAGTACAGGGTACAGGGTGGCCGGAGTGCAATCAGTCAGCATAGGGCGGCCTAGGGCCATGGGGTGAAGGGTGAGGGTATAGGGGAAGAAAAAAGTAGTCCGTAGCAGTCTGAACTGTAACATAATCAATGCCCAATCTTGTACTGTACACAGCCATGTAACACTATACCCCCCCTTCTGGTAGCTCCAAGCACAGGACAGTGCAGCCTTCTGTACCACAAGCTGTACCTCCTGCCTCTAAGTCACCCTTCACTTGACTCAATCTTTTTCACAAATTCCGGTTCTTGTTATGAACTCACCTATGGACTACCTGAACCATTTTGTTTTTCCTTATGATACTATGCTCACCTCACACTTACTGTACATGCAGACAACCACTGACTGATACTGACTTGTACTAACTCACGCTGACTGCTGTGCTCTGCAGTCAGCTACTATACTTAGCCCCTGACTCATCTTGTTACTATACTTAGATTGGACTGACTCACCATCACTGTTGTGACTCAGATGGTAGCTTCTACAATATTCTATACAATTCCATAGCCTGATTGCATGTGATACTCATTATCACATGCAATGCTCCTGTAGCCCTATATAAGGGCCTTACTTTATGGTGGTCAAGCCCTAAGCTTGACTTAGTTTCACAATCAAGACCTGACCTTGCTTCATTTCCTAAGCTTGCCACTCTAAGTCACTTACCTCAAGCCCCCACCTTGCCTTGTGCTCATTCAGCACTTCTTGCTTCACTCCCATGTCCCTCTAAGTCGACTGCAATGACTTAGCTTTGAACCACTTTGTTGCAAGTGCCCTGCAACTCAGCATTCTACTCCAAAGACCTAGCTTATCATCTTACATCATCAAGTCCACTGAGAGTGACTTGCTCAGGATCATGTGTTCATTGCCTCTCACATGATCACCTGCTTACTCATCTTAGGTCCCATGCTACACATCATTGCACATGACTCCCTTGTTGGTATTCTTCAAAGTTGCACAAGTTATGCTCAAGGCCCCTCGAGCCTTAACATAAGTCAAGCTTCCCTTACTGTTATGATCTCTCCTACAGACTGTGTGGACCGTCTCCCTGTTGTGTTACAATACCATGCTTACCCTTACAATCCCATGACTCATGATGACTCAGACTGCTTACTGTACAGAATGATGTGTGCTGACTGAGCACCTTACTGCGCTGACTCATGTGGAGTGATGTGGCTATTGCTCCACTACTATACCTAGACCAGATCTTGGACTGACTCACTACCACCATTATGACTTGGGTAGTAGCAGACATGTGACTGCCTGTAGCTCCCTATATAAGGAGCCCACTTTGTGTACAGTCAAGCCTTAAGCTTGACTTAGTTTCTTAATTGAGACTTGACCTTGCCTTCTCCTCTTGAGCTTGCCACTCTAAGCTATCTCTCGCATTGTGCTGCTCACCACAGCACTCTTGCTTTACTCTCATGCCTCTCTAAGTTGGCTGCAATGACTTAGTTCTGAACCTTGAAGTCACAAGTGCCTGTGACTTAGCTGTTCTACTCTGAAGAGTCTGTTTCACTCCTGCATCATTGAGACCACTGGAAGTGTCTCGCTCAGCCCACATGCTCGTTACCCTCACACGTGGTACTCTCGCCTATGCCTAGTTGCACAAGTTGTGCTCATGGCCCCTTGAGCCGTAACATAAGTCAAGCTTCTTCTACTGCATCTACAGGAGCCACCCTGGACAATGCTGCCTTTGCTGAATGCCTCCAGGAACTTGCCAGATGCTGCCTCCACATAGAATGTTGGAGAGCACTCCTAGATACCACCATCTATTGCCACAACACCAGCTGTGCCCAAACCTGCGCACAAGGAGCAACAGAAATACACCTCTCCCTGCTCATCAAATGAGACGTCTTCTGCCACATTGATCAAGAGTGGCAAGGGGAATTTAACACGCTAGAAGCCGCCCTCACGATCCTTGAACTCTCACTAACACCCTGGAGTCTGCTTGACGACTCGGATTGACTGGACCAAAGGAAATTACACCAGATGCACTCTACAATGCCATAGAGTGGACTTAACATCTACTCGAACAGGCAAGGGGAGACTTTGCCCATCACCAATATGAGTGCTGGGCCACCTGCCCCACAGACCGGCCAAACCATCACCACCACCTCCTCAACCAACTTGTTGTTGAACTAGAGGAGTTCACATGCACCCTAGACATCATCTGGAATGCCTTCTTTGAGACAGCAGGCTTCCCCTTCCCTAGGTAAAACTGGAGATCCTTAGAGTCAAGTTCACAGGAACTAGAACTTGCATACCCATCTGAAACAGGGACGACCTCCCAGACTACATCAAAGGGGACACCGTCTGGCAGAGAAACAGAGAAGACAACTGTTGGTGCTACCACATCTGGGTACCATCAGCCACCTGTTAAGGCTCAAGGGGCCTTGAGCACAACTTGTACAGCTTTGAAGAATGCCAGCATGGAAGAGTCACATGTGAATACAAGTGGCACAGGACCTAAGACAAGTAAGCAAGTGATCACGTGGAAGGGCTACTGACACATGATCCTAAGTGAGGCACTTTCAGTGGCCTCAATGACTTAAGACAGAAGCTAGGTCTTCGGAGTAGAACACTGGGTCACAAGGCACTTGTGACTAAGTGGTTCAAAGCTAAGTTGTTGCAGCCAACTTAGGAGAGTGTGGGAGTGAAGCAAGAGTGCTGAGTGAGCATGAAGGTGAGAGGTAACTTGAAGTAAGTGACTTAGAGTGGCAAGCTCAAGTGATGAAGCAAGGTCAGGTCTCAATTGTGAAACTAAGTCAAGCTTAGGGCTTGACCACCGTAAAGTAAGGCCCTTATATAGGGCTACAGGTACAGAAGCATGTGATAAGAGTATCACATGTGATCAGGCTATGGAAACGTATGGAACACTGTAGAAGCTACCATCTGAGTCACAACAGTGATGGTGAGTCAGTCCGTTCTAAGTATAGTACCACATTGAGTCAGGAACTAAGTATAGTAGCTGACTGTGGAGGGCCACAGTCAGCACATCAGCAAAAGGTCCAATGTACTTGATGGGTACTTGATGTGACTTGATGCCCATCAAGGCAAAATCAAGCTGAGGACATGTAGGGTGTGACACAGGTAACCCCCAGGTGGGATTTCCCAAACCTGCACCTGCACCTGTCAAAACTGCACCTGAACAGTTTTGGGTGCAGTTAAACTGTGCAGACTCATGGGTTCTTTTTATCTGTGGTTTTGTCACAGTTTTTCACGATGTTGTGAAACCATGGGTGGTTGAAGTAAAAAAAAAGCAAATATATTAAAAAAAACAATGGCCATAAGGGCATGCAAGGGAACTACAATGTATGTTATGCTCTGCTTCACTGTATGTTCTATTTTCTTTTTACTTTACTGCCTACATTCTCCCTATGCTTTGCCTATGGACTACCAGGCCCCTACGGCCTGTGACTCTGCTCATGCCTTCCTCTTTCACTCTATACACTTACCACTAGGGCTGCGCACCGTCCGTATTACGGAGACGGCCGTATACCACACGGTAGTTGACAGGGTACGGTCATACCGTATACCGTCCGTACACCTACCCCTTGGTTTGTTCGACAGTACGGCATGGGTGTCTGGACGGCCATCTGACGGTGAACTGGACAATACGGCAAAAAAAAGAACAAAAAAAAAGATGCAGCACTGCAGCAGGTGGCAGGCTATTATCGGGTGCACATGTAAGTTTGCACCTGTTCGGTAGAACAGGTTGTCCCAGGGAAAGGCTGAAACTGGAGAAAAGATGCAAGCCGAGCCTGTGGAGATGGCGACAGGAGTAGAGACAAGGGAAAGAGATAGCTGCTCATTGACAGACAGCAGGTGCAAGACAGCACGATGGCTTCGGATTCACGATGGATTGGTGGAATGAGGTTTCAAAGAGAAGTTTTGAGGAGTGAACGGCTGAAAGCAAGGAGAGAGCATGCAGGGTTGTCACGGTTTCGAGACTCGAGGACATAGTTACACAAAGACTTCTCTGCCTTTCTACTAGGCTTCTAGAGGGCTTTTACCGTCATTTATATACATGTGTGTGGGTCAGTACATGACTACTTGAGTTTTGTTACACGGAGGGAGGCTTTGGGAGTTCAGAACAAATTGATGAAATTGAGGCGGTAAGCCATGGAACGGCGGAATGGAACGGAACGGAGCCTTGGAAGTCGGAACGGTATCTTGGGCGCTCCGAAGCAACTCATTCCAAGCACAACAGCATGACTTGCTTTACTGTGACACAGATAGAGGCAGTGAAAGAATATCAGCTATTGCTACGCAACACTGCTGTACTCTGAGCACGCGCCAAATGAAGCTTCTTCTTGACAAGCATGAGAACTTTGATTGTCTCAGGTGTCACCTATGACAACCCATTGATGGATTATGGACATACCTGGAATACAGAGAATATCATGGGCAAGCCAGAATAGATTTGGGAACTGAGCACGCCGACCCATCCACCAATGAATAGGGTTGCATGTCTCAAAGTCTTCTGGTGGAAGTTTGAAGTATTCCTCCAGCTCATTTATAACCACTTTTGCCTTCCGGTGAAAGCGCGAAGTGAAATTCTTCTGAGGCGAGAGCAGGGGCGCAACTGAAGTGCTGGGTGTTGCAGGTACGAACTCCCTGGATGATCTCAATCGCGTCGGATGTTTATTGGCATAATGGGTATCATAGTGGTCCTGCAGATCATCCTTCGATGACTCCAAGTATTCCAAGAGTAGTGGGTCACTCTCATAGTCGAGCTTCATCCCGTCATATGATATCCTCGGATCAAGTACTGAATGCATTGGACCATTAGTTGGCTGGCATAGACAGAAATGACGGAATGAGTCAAATGACATACATGCAGCCCAAGTATAAAAGGGAGATTCATCATACTTGTAATAATAGAGACTGAGCTTCTCGTGAGCGTCAAGCAGACCCTTTTTGATGACGGGAGACGTGTTTGTTGCCAGGCTGCGAAGGATTGTCTTGATATCATCTTGAAGCCCACGAAATATTGCAAGGGTGGTTGAGAGCATTGGTGCCTTTGTCACAGACATCTGGGTGGTGGCACTGCGAAATGACTTCAGCCATGACGAAACCATGGTAATTGAAGACCAGTCTTCATCAGAGAGTTCATATGGATGAAGATCACGGTTCCTCATGACATATGACTCAATAGCTGGTCGGTAATCAAGCGCACGACCTGACTATAGGTAAGGGACTGATGTCACAATGATAGAATGTGTACAAGACTCACGTAGCATCTGATGAGTAGAGGACCATCGTGTTCAGACATCGAGGATGAGCATGAGCGCTGGGCTCTGATCCTCGCCACTCCCACCCCCTTGGTTCATTGCTATGTAGATTTCTTTGTACCACTTTTGGCGGCGTTGGGGGCTGGACCGAACGTTCTGAATGATCTTCCGGAGCTGGAAAGGGTGTGAGAATGACATGGTGATGATACGCATATAGACTCTGAGACTCACCTTAGCTATGGCAGATAGAAACATGGCAGGGTTATCGTTGGTGTCATCATTGTCGTCATCTTCATCCTCAAACTGGACAGCCCTGTTATCATGCTCACGGTCTAGTGGGGCCACAGCACTATCTTGATAGTTGCCGCTTCGCAAGAGCGCCTTCTTACTGTCTGCCTTTGACAGTGCGCCAATGCCCTCAAGTAGCTTAATTGCAGCTAGGTGAACTGTGTGTGGCATACACCACATTCGTGATTCCTTGGCTGAGAAATACACACCCACTTCGCAACAACGTCGTTCAATGGCTACCATCATAGTGTCATTATTAGTAGCATTGTCCATAACAAACGCGATAACCTTCCGCAAACAGTTCAGTGTTGATAGTGAATTGGCGACGAAAGGGAAAGATATAAAACTTACCCATCCAATGAGGCCATACTGGGTCAATGTCTCCCATACTGCCTCAGCCATATTCTCGCCAGAGTGTTCTCCCATGAGCTCTCGGAAATCAATGAGAAGTTCCTCTGTAAAACCGATCAGCATTCAGCGTTGTGATTAGGAAGCATAGACTGACACACACCTAACTGGCCCTCATTTGTGATGTAATGCGCAACAATTGCCAAAAATGCATGCTGATTGCTTGAGGTCCACACGTCAAGAGACAATGCAACTTTTCCTTCAAGTTCCTGCCAATACATGAGTGACTCGAGCAAAAAGTAAACAATGAGATCAGATACCGAAAACATCCCACAGATGCCCTCAACAGTGTCTTCACCCATCTTCATTGCACGGCGTCGCACTCCCTCTCGACTTGGAAGCTTGACAGAAGATGCAGGGTGGTGAGCGTATGTCATCAACTTCATGAATTCAGGCTTCTCGACCTCATCAAATGGTTGGTCACATGCGACAATCCATTCTGTCAACAAACGCTCGAATTTTGCCTGATCCCATGGACCCTTTATTGGACTGCATCAGGTATGCCAGGGGAAAACAGGAGGGGAATGTACCGCTGCCTGAGCCACCTGAGCCGCGAAAGCCTTGCGGATATTCTCACCCACTGCCTCAAGTTTCTTGATATACTCCAACTCACTTGCAGGGTCCAGTGTCTGTTTACCTGAGGCAATTGCAATCTCCTCGGCTGTTGGTGGCTCTGCCCGGTCTTTGAGTATACAGTAGAGCCAAAACATACTTGGGAAGTGGGATTTAAGGTGGTTGATGAGCCCTGGGGAGTAAAGTCCGTCATGGTGAACAGGAAGCGTGACACCATCTTGAAGATATACGCACCATTGAGACTGCTTTTCATTGCGCGAGTTATGGTCAATACTTTACGGTTTCCATGATAACACTTGTAGTGCTTGTCCCCAGGATCACCGGCCATACTGCTGGCATTCTGGCCCACGACCTCATAAAATAGGTAGACGGGATTTCGTTTGACACTTGCCACCTTTGGGAGACCTGCATGAGACACGTATTTGTAGTTTAGCCATGCTATGCCGCACCTTTTTGGGTTGGGCTGTAGTGTGCGATGCCCCTTCTGTAGCTGGTTGTCCAGGCTGAGACGATGCTGCACTGGTCTGAGTAGACAGGGTATGCGGACTGTCGTCATCTCCAGCTACAACTGTCCAGGGTTTCTTCTTTGGACGGGTTGTTGACTTTGTACGCTTTGTCTGGGGAGCAGTTTTTGAAGGAAGGAGGTCCGCAATCTATGTCGAGTGTCAATTATGTTGATGTGACATGACATAACATCAACATACCTCATCATTAGGAATCTCCTTTATGCCAGAATCATCTGACTCTGAACTTGCACTCGATGTATGCTCAGAGCCTGAGGTCAAAAAGTCACAGTCATCCTCATCCTCAACATCATCGGCAGTGATGTTTGTGCACTTGGACTTGCGCTTTCGCTTGGACTTTTGTCGTGAGCTACGGTGCTTGGTAGGCTGACCATCAACATCCAGCCGTTCTGCCTCGATCAACACAGCCATGTTTTGGCCTCGGTTACGGCGCTTGCCATCTTCAAGGCATTGCGAGTAAGTTATCAAAAATGACCACACCAAAAAGTACTACACACCTAACACTGGCCCAGAAGGCTGTAACATCCCAAATGATAAGCCAGGCAAGCCACTGATGCTAGAAGGCTAGTAGAAGCTAGAAATCGCCAGAGGCTTTAGGAATTGCAGGGAACTTGAGTGAAGGCTTTCTCAGGCCGGTATCACGCAGGATGCTCAAGAATGGAGATAGGGAGAATGATGACGATTACAGATTACAAGGCAGTGAAGCATAGAAATTTTATGTACACGAGAGACAATGAAAGTGAGAGCCACAAGCTAGGCGATGCAGGACACAGGGAACAGTGAAAACTTGTCACGGTGAGGCGAGACCGAAAAGGCATGTGTCAGAAAGTGTGGCTTTTGCACGCAAGTCAGGAGTGAGTCTTACAGAGTACTCACAATGAAGATGTACCATACAGCACCGTACATGCCCATTCTACGGCCGTGTCTATACGGTCCAAGATGGTGTCACCCCGTACCGTCTACCGTGCTGTTGAAACTCGACAACAACAACCAACGGTACGGGTGCTGTGACTGTCACATGGCACCGTATGACCCGTCAGTATACGGCCCGGTGTGCAGCCCTAACAGAAACCCCCCTCCATCTCACATTCGGAGGGAGGGATAGTGGTTGGAAAAGGGTGTGGGAATTGAGTGCATGGAACTACTGTATTACTTAGTGGAAAAAAAAATGGGGTGAGTGATCATATGACCATGTTGATTCATTCACCTCGCCTCAAACGCAAGAAGGGGGTTTCTGTCTGGTGTTTTCTGTTTCACTGACTTTTTTCTCTCAGATGACGACCGTGCATCGTGGACCCTCCCTCCCGCCTTCAAGATAACAGTGACTATGGCCAATTACCACCACCACCACTTCCACCCCATCAATGGGAACTCCAGGGGCAATGCATGCCCACTCCCCACCTTTGCCCTCCCAAACAACTACAGCAACTCCAATGGCTACCTATCCACATTCCCCATTGTTTGTGGTACTTTCACCCCTTGTGTCCAGTGCTGCCACCCCCATGCGTGAACTCACAGAGCTGATGCCCCACAAGCACAAAGTGCCAGCACCTGTTAGGTGCAGATCTGAATGCAGAGCATCCTCAATATGGTGTGCCTCTGTACATTCTGTTTCATATGAGTTGATGTACCAGCCCAGGCCTACAGTACTGTGTGGCTGCCAGCACCGTCACTGCTGCCACAGCCATGCCAACACCATCGCATGCCCCCTCATCCTGTGCATGCCCACCCTGTCCCACACACACTGTGGAA
>QLOS01001441.1:0-22305 GCA_003313725.1 Russula sp. MG48 | reverse complement strand
GCATTAAATAAACCGTGGCGCAGTTTCTTTCCAGAATGTTTTAGGCTCCCTTGAAAGCATATAGTTTTGTGCCCGGCCCGGCTCAAGAAAGCCGGAGCCCGGGGCTCAGGCCCCCGGCCTTTTGGTAGGTACAGTAATAACAATCCAAGTCTTCTTGACGTCGCTCTGCTTCGACCGGATTTCATGATGTGTCGACGTGTGGCATTCCCTCTTGCGAAAATGTGGTCCAGCACCAGCTCGAGTTCCTCTACTTCGTCAAGCAGCTCGAGCCGCGAGAGTCGTTGCAGCTCCTGAGGCTCGATATACCTACGTCTGATCTCACGGAGCATCAACGCCTGCACCGTCGTAAAACCCCGATTAAGATGCCAGCATGAGAGGGAAGCGAGATCGGGGTACGACTCCGCTCCGGGCAGCGACACGTTGTATCTGAGAACCTCAGGAAGGAGGTTGCGTGGAACGTCATGTATCATCGAGGTGAAGATTAGTCAACTCGTAGGGACATACGTTGACACCTGATCCCTCTCCGTTGGCACTGGCTTTCGTGATGAAACCATACATTCATGACAACGACATCATCCACGATGGTGTAGTAGGTGACTCGGGCGTGAGTTGTGATATACTATACTAAATTGGGATGTACCGTCCATCCCGAGCCAAATCCGATAAGCTCTGAACACCACTGTCGTGCCCGTCATCTGGTTTGCACAGTTCTCATCCCTTGTTCAGCCCACCTCCTGGCACGGGCTCAGTCGGCTTAAGCTCGAGGTCCTTCGTCGGTTGGACGAATCGCTTACCCTTACGGCAACGTAGTCGGCCAGCCGCACCATCAAAGGCCAGGATGCAATATCACAGTGGGCGGGGAAGGATTTTCGGAGGGTTACAGGTGGGCATTTTTGCTCCCATCTCGGAGATAGCACACTGATCATGGTAGCCCACCTCTTCACTCTGTTCCGGCCCAGGGCATATTGAAGAATTACAACACCATCGAGGAATTCAAGAACGCTGACAAGCATGTCCTGTTTAATAAGTTATCAGATGAGGTATGCATTACATTTTCCTATAGTTTCTCTGCTAGGTCGTTTGGACGAGAGGATCCCTCGGGACAGCCGAACCGCTATCACCGACATCCTAGCTTTCCCCATGCGTGGTGGTGTTAGCTCCACTCCGATGTCCATAGTTTCCGGGGAGAAGCCAACTGTACCATCTCTGCGCTACTGACGCCTACGGATAGGGTCTTCTAACATTTTGTCATTGTAAATTTGGAACAATGCCATCAAAAACCACGATACGTCAGCCTTGAGACGATTCCTGCTCATTACCTTTGCTGACCTCAAGAAATGAAATTCTATTACTGGTTCGCATTTCCCGCCTTCGCTGCCCAACCTTTGTGGGGGATCGATGACGACCAGACTACCGCGGAGGCATACCTCTCGAAAGCTCAGCTCAGCTCGCTCGCTGAGCAACTCTCCCTGACCCCTCGTGCATTCTTCTTCGTAGGACCCGCACAACACGACGGTGTTGAGGTCGCCCCTGTTCAGGAGTTCAATGCGTTTTTTGCAAACGTTCCTCAGGAGTCGGTACGTACCCCGTATTTTGTATCTCCTCGGCGGTAGGGTGAGTCAGAAAACGATCTTCAGCGGACGATTGGTTTCCTTGATCCATCTGCGCAGCCTTCTGCGTCAGGATGGCCCCTAAGTAATCTCCTTGCGTACCTCCGCGCAGTATATCCAGAGGTGACGCAGACCGTGCGCGTGCTGTGTTGGCGCGGAGATGCTTTGTCGAGTCGTTTCGGCGTTCTACGTAGTGGCCCAAATAACGCGGAAAGGCCGAGCGCCGTTGGCACAGTTTGCTGGTGCAAGTGAGTAAGAGAAAGGGATGCCGTTGCCGTGCTGGGGTCAAAGAGCGGGAGACAGTTTGAGGAGAACCGAGACCATGCAGAGAAGGATTAGCGGTTGTAAGGAATACCAAGAATTTTCGAAAAAAAGGATACGACACTACGATGACTTGAGCCAAAAGAGTAGAGGTCGCTGCGAAGGAAAGAGGACAGACGACTTTCAGGCGAGCACGCGTCGACTCGGATTCTACATGCGAATCGATCGACCAAACGGCCTAAACTCTCCGCCATTATTTCTTGCTACAGAATAGGTTCAACATAGATGCTCCTAGAACACCTCTGGGGAAAAACTCGGGCTGCATGACATAATAATGGGGGGCCTGCACACCCGTTGTCCATGGGACGGATCGCAAGATCCTGGTTGTGATCGATCATGAGTGATGCAGGACGTAGGTAAACAAGAGCTAGAAGGACCAGTGTATTGAATGCTTGCACTATGTAACAAACAAGACATACAAAAGATATCGTACGTCCAATCGCAATCGCACAGAAAGATGTTCCTTCGAGAACGTAGTCCAATCGAGGGGGGGAGAGTACTAGCACCACCGGTTGGAGTAATCCGAATCGTTCTCCCCTTCATAATCGGATTCGTCCCAGTAGAAGTCACTGAACTGTAAGCGTCTGACTTTGCCCCAGTGGAACTCCTGGACAAGTTTCTCCAACGCACTTGCGCGATCGGCGCTGATGACGCTACCATCGATGCTCAGCTTCTTCAAGGGCACATTGTGCAACGTTCGCCATCGCAGAGCGTTAATGAGAATGTCATGCAAGTCACCACAACCAGGCACCTTCTCAGAGAAGTCCAGCCCCCTCAAGAGGAGGGTTGTCAGCTTTGGGAAGACAGGCGTCACATCTGTGGCAGTACTATCAGTCCCCTGTGCCCTGGCATCTTCATCACCTCCTCTCTTCCTCCTCTTGCTACTAGATGTCGTACAGCTAGGTCTCGGAACAGTGAGCGTCTGTAGGAGAGTAATTGTCCCACGTCCGCAGGCTTTGATTGTGGTGATCTCCTCGGAGTGTCGAAACAGTCTCCCCCAGTTTATGGAATGAACGATGTCGGAGGCGGATATGGAGAGAAATTCAACTTCCACGATGGGTAGCATAGTGCACACCCGCTCCAGCGTGTTCGGCAAGTGGTCAAAGTGGGATCGCGTGCCGATCGATAGACAAAGCTCAGCATCGCTTCCCAGATCGCAATCAAAGGTATGGGAAGAATAGTTTGTCCACGTAGGGAGGGAACTAGATGCGGTCAATTCTATTGACTCCCTCGTGTAGTTGAGGGTAAGGATGATGCTTTTGAATGTGACGAACTTAGAATGGTTGAAATGGGCTGAAATGATGGGAAGAATGAGGCTATTATTGTCCTCGGAGGGACAACGCAAGTGAAGCTTCGTCGAGGAAGGCAGCTCGAACATCTTCAACAGATGTGCAACGCGTGAATTTGATCCCGCAAGACCCAAATGCAAAAGGCGTGGAAGGTGGATGATTTGGCCATGAGAGGAGTGGGAAAGTATAGAGGGTAAACAAAATTCGAGAACGAGAACCTCCAGTGTCGGACTGTTAGTCAGGAGATCAATCAACTGATTTAAGTCGTCGAATGAGGGAATATCGTCGGTGGTGGATATCTCTTTGGATAGGACAATTCTCAGCTGAGATAGCCGAGTACGCGGAACAAGTGACCAAGGGATCTGAATTTGGCAGAGCGAGAAGGTCCGTAGCTTTGGTGCTTGCCCCTTGAAGAACCTTTGCCCAACAGAAGTTTGAACAGTCACAGAAGAAAAAGAAACAACCCTGAGTTCAAAATGTTCCAACATGGGAGCTTCCAAACTGCAGAGTTCCCGGATGCTGTTCCCGTCAGCCAAAGAGTCACACAGGTTGCGGAGGCGGAGCTCGCGAATATGGGAGAGATGTGATGAAAACATGGAAACCATTTTGGAACCTTGTGGAGCATCAAAGTCGATGATCAACGGTGCATCCTTCGCACGAGCTAGGATCTCGGCCAGACGTGTCGTATTTGGCGGAAGTCCTGAGAATCTGGCCCACAATGAGGAATCCCCCAGCGCAACCTGTCGCCAGTGCCGGCACACATGTGTGACGTCGATACAGGCAGATGTCCGCTTGTTGGACCAAGACGGCTCGCCAAGCACATGAAGGTGAAAGATTCGGGCGAGAAGCTCAGAAGGGAGAAGGGAAATCGGCGCAAGGGCATTACGGCGCGTGAGTAAGGAGAGAATGTGAAGCCTAGCTGCCTCTATTTCCTTATCTATCAAAGAAATAGCTGCGGACCGCGCGGTGGAGATTCGAATGGACGACTCGGATCTGAGCTTGTTAAGTTCAGGTTCAGGGCAAGAAAATTCATCGGAGTAGAAGGACACCTGCACGTCGCTTGACAAAGGTTCAAAAATCAGTCCAAGACTCTACATATAGGAGATGTTCTCACTCCTGCCAGTCAGGGAAACGTAAGGTGCTGTCGTTGCCCATCATTGTGGAAGCTGATGAGGTGGTCTGGGTTTGATACCACCCAGAGTTGTGCTCCACGATGAGAGCCTCGTTGCCAGTGACGGCAGTGTGATTCGACATCAGTGGCGTGACCTCTCTAAGGAGATTCGAGATTTCAAACTACGCAGAAAACAGGTGGATAGGGGAAAGAGATGAAAATTGATTTATTCAACTCACTTTCGTGATGATCATGATCGTGCCGGCCCGCCGTGTCACGGTTATGTCGGAAGTCACCCAGATCCCGGACCGCTCTCGCGGCCTTAGCATTGCCAAAGTCTCCTCCACCGCCCCAGGTCACGGTCCCCATTCCTCCACCACAGCCTCACATTTTCAACAAACAGCCGTCAAGGACCTCCCTTCTTGTGCAAGGCCCTTGTCTTCAACCTTTCTACGGCGCTCCTCGCAATACTTGTCCGGCAAGGGGTTTTAAACCATTTATACGTTCTTCCAACGGTACAATGACCCACTGAAGAGTGCCGGGCTTCGTCAATACCTCCATGACGGCTCTGAAGGACCATACATTCCCATGGTAGCAGAGGCTGTACCTGATCTCCTCCTTGTCTTTCTTCCTATGGCTTTGCTGGCCTACTGCCAAGTACCACTCGAGAAGCTAAATCCCGAGCAAAGGAGGCGCTTTTGGAAGAAAACCCACCCCGACGACTGTTGTAATATCTTGAAGATCTGGTTGATGACAGTGGGCTTGACTTTACCCTCGAACTCGTACTCGAGAAAGTGTTAGCCACATCTCCGGTCACAAAGACCCTGGTCGGCCCTACACTCAAGCTATACTTTGTCAATTTCAGGACCATCTCGTCGTCTGACTGGGAGAATCCCACAGACAAACCTGGTCCACAAAAATCCTTCTCGACGCAGGTGCATCGCCCGATAGCACTGTATCTTACCAGCTGATATCATGGATGAGCTCTTGGCGCTGCTGGGCAACAATATGCTTGAAGGACGTTAGACAGCGGATCTACATACTAGAGTAGTGCTACATAGGGTCCTGTACCCCAAGGCGCACACAAATGGATTCGAAAAAAAAATGCTTGAAGGACAGACAGGCCCACACATCGCCAACGCAGGGTGGCAGCTTACGATGGGTCTCCCTGGCTCGCTCACATTAAAGAGTTTCGGGACGAACGTTGGGGGTTAGTATGACTATCTCCTAGTTTCGGACGCCTGTATTGCCACCTTAATAACCTTTCTATTCGGTTTGTGACCTCACGTCCCCCGGCATCGCCCATACTCCCATACTCCGCTTAATTTTCCCTTTTTTGTTTCTTGGTATTGTTACGGTTATTGACTAGTAGCGTGAGTATCCTTCTATTGTGGTGACTCTCTTTGTACTGCACTGGCGGGTGGCGTGGCATAGCGGCACCACTAAATTCAAGTTTGTTCTTGTCAGCGCGGTTTTGTCAAGGATACGCTCGGGAGCGTGTTATGGGGATTTCTGCCTGGGGAAGGGTCAGCAACGAGAAAATTTAAACGATACTACAATAGTGCGCTAAAGCGTTGACTGCGGGTCGACTCGAGTTCTACATGCGAATTGGCTGACCAAACGGCCTGAACTCTCCATCATTATTTCTTGGTATACTGGAAGTAGGCGTAACATGACTGTTCCTGGACCTAGAGTGTCTCGAGGAAGAAAAATCCCGCCCCATGACATCGTAACGTAACGAACGATCTGCATACCAAGGGACGGATCACACGCTGTTCATGAACGACACAAGACGCGGATAGACGACACACCAGAAGGTGCACTGCTTTGGATGTTTGCACTGCGTGCGGAAGGTATTCACCACAGACGAGACGTACAACAAGTATCGTACATTCACTCGCGCCGCCGAAAGAACTCTCTTTGAGAACGTAGAAAATTCGTGTGAATCGCTAATATGGAAGCAAGTCAAGTCCGGAGGGAAAGGACGGCACCTGCACTTGGCACGTCCAATCGAGGGCCGGCAGCACTAAAACCACTCGTCGGAATAATCCGAATAGTCCTCCCAATCGACGACCCACTCGCCGTGCGGGGTGCCGACGAACTGGTCTCCATAGTACCCCTCGTAATCAGTGAGATCCGGGTTAGAATCGACGTCGTCAAAGTCATGCCACGAAAAGCCTTCGTCTTTGCCGCAGTGGAAGTCCTGGACGAGTCTCTCCAACGCATTTGAGCGCTTGGTACTGATGCTGCTATTGTTGATGGTCAGCTTCTTCAAGGGCACTTTGTGCAACGTTCGCCGTCGCAGAGCGTTCACGAGAACGTCGTACAGGTTGCCACAGCGAGGCACGTTGTCAGAGAAGTCCAACCCTCTCATGAGGAGGGTGGTCAGCTCTGGGAAGACAGGAGATACATATGAGGCGGTACTGTCGACCCCCTCCGCCTGGGCATTTCTATAATCTCCTCTCTTCTTCCCTTTGCCACTAGATGTGCTGCGGCCGAGTTTCGGAGGAGTGAGTGTCTGTAGGAGAGTAGTTGTTCCGCGTCCACAGACGTCGATTGTAGTGATCTTCTCACAGCGTCGAAAGAGTCCCTCCCAGTTTATGGGATGAAGAACGTCAGATGCGGATATGGAGAGATATTCGACTTCCGCGATGGGTAGCATGGCGCACACCCTCTCCAGCGTGTCCCACAAGTGGCCAAAGTTGAAGTCCGCGTCGAGTAATAGAGAAAGCTCGGCATCACGCTCAAGACCACATCCAAAAGTATGGGAACGAGAGACTGTTGATGTAGGGAGGGAACTGGATGCAGTCAATTCTATTAACATGTCGTCGAGGGTAAGGATGAGACTTTTGAACGTGATGGCATCGGGTTTGTTGAAATGAGCTGAAATGAGTGGAGGAATGAGGCCGTCGTTGTGTGCGCCAACATTCTCGGAGGTACAGCGCAAGTGAAGCTTTGTCGAGGAAGGTAGCTTGAGCATCTTCAGTAGATCTGCAACGCGCGAACTTGACGCGGCAAGACCCAGATGCGAAAGGCGTGGAAGGTGGATGGTTTGGGCGTGAGAGGCGTGGGAAAGCATCGGGGGTAGACAACATTGGAGAACGAGGTCCTCCAATGCAGGATTGTTAGTCAGGATATCAATCAGCTGATTCGCAGGATCGAGTAAGGAAACGTCGTCGGTAGTGGAAATCTCTTTGGATAGGACAATTCTCAGCTGAGATAGCTGAGTTCGCGGAACAAGTGACCAAGGGATCTGAATTTGGCAGAGCGAGAAGGTCCGTAGCTTTGGTGCTTGCCCCTTGAAGAATCTTGTCCCAACAGAAGTTTGAACAGTCACAGGAGAAAAAGAAGGAACCCCGAGTTCGAAATGTTCCAACATGGGAGCTTCCAAACTGCAGAGTTCCCGGATGCTGTTCCCGTCAGCCAAAGAGTCACACAGGTTGCGGAGGCGGAGCTCGCGAATATGGGAGAGATGTGATGAAAACATGGAAAACGTTTTGGAATTTTGTGAACCATCCAAGTCGATAATTAACGGCGCACCCTTCGCACGAGCTAGCATCTCGGCCAGACACGTCGTGCTCGGAGGAAGCGCTGAGAATCTGGCCCACAATGAGCAATCCTCCAGCGCAACCTGTCGCCAGTACCGGCACACATGTGTTACTCTGATCCGGCTCAATGTCTCCCTGTTGGACTGAGGTTCCTCAAACGCATGGAAGTGAAAGATTCGCGCAAGAAGCTCGGGGGGGAGAAGGGAGATCGGCGCAAGAGCATTGCGGCGCGTGAGCAATGAGAGAATGTGATGTCTGGCCGCTTCTAGTTTCTCATCCATCGAGGAGATGGCCGCAGAGCGCGCGGTGGGGGTTCGAATGGACGACCTGAACTCGGTAGGCTCAGTTTCGAGATGGGCAAGTCCATCAGGGTATAAGGACGTCTGCACGCCACTTGACAAGAGTTCAAGTATCAACCAAAGCCGATACATATAAGACATACTCTCACTTTTTGTGAGGGAGACGTGAGGTGCTGTCGCTATCCGTTATTGTAGAGCCTGATGAGGGGGTCTGAGTTTGATGGTGCCCAACGACGCGTCTCATGATGAGCTCCTTGTTGAGGGCGTTACGATTCGGCATAGGGGAACTCTCTAAGGAGATTGAAGATTCGAAATTACTACTCGGAGGAAAACAGATGGATGTAGGGAAGGAGACGACGGACGGGTTCAGAATCACTGAATCATATTGATTTAGCTCAATCCGCAGCCTAGTAATTGTATGGACTTCCCGGGCCGGGCCCGGCGGGCATCCGACAGTCCGTCTCCAGAATCAGTCAAGTGTCTTCCATCATTCCTAAGGACATCCTGGTTACAATCAGTTAACGTAGGCTCTGACTATGGTGTATCTAGGCCGCGTGACGCGATTTCTGCGACTTTAGACAACGAACGCCTCAAGGGTGCCGGCGTCCGTCTCTTACAGCAGTGCGGAGACCAGCTACACTGGCACTGGCAGTAGGACTAGTACACAACGCTCGTATGAAAGTTAGCTAGTCTAAGGCCTCGCGGCTGGTCATTTCTCATTGTATGGACGCCAGCTGGCCGTTCCAAACACCCTAGTAGATTCTTATGCAAGATCATTAATCACGAGAGGGTTCGGCCGGTGAGGCTAGTTTTATCACTCTGATGTACAACAAAGGCCCCCATTTGGTGTGAGTATACCTCACTGGCAGGCTCAGGTTACGCGCCCCCAAGAACTCATCGAAGGGTTCAACCCAGGTTATTCTATCATATACCACTTGTCCCGTGACTTCTTCATCATGTGACCACTCTTTTGCTCCTTCGACGAGTCCTTCTTTTCCGTTACAACGTGTGTAAGGTATCGACTATGTGTTGACAACGGCTCATCGAATACCACACTCGTGTCGCTGTTCCCTAACTCAGGTGGTCACCAATGGTGCCGCGGGAAACAAGCTCCATGACATCTTATAAGAATGTCTCAAAAAATTCACTTTTATAACTGCTAAACGATACACCCGCAGGACTGGTGACACATGCAGAGGTGGATGGTAACACACGAAGACTTGGAAAGGGCGGGAGCAGATGCAAGGGAGAACATTCGAGCAACCAAATACAAGTGACTTCACCGGAAGAGCAACACACTACACACTACTAATACGTTTACTTGAACTGCGGTCGTGGGGTTAGTGACCAAATATGAAAGGTAAAAGTGACACAACGTACATTCTTCCCATCTGCCCACTTCTTGTCTCCTACTTCGAGGTCCCATGCAAGCGCAGCCTCAAAGAATACCTTCTGCTCTGCATTGTCTAGGTCAATACGTTCATAAGTGTAGCTTTCCCAGTCGGGCGCGACCTCGACGACAGGTTTGATTTCCGGCCCGCGTGTGACGAACACGCCTGCGATGACCGAGTTGTTCGACGTGCCGACCACGCCAACGGAGCCGAATAGATACTTGCGCGAAGCCTCGAGCCGGTTGAAGAAGCCACCAATCTGATTCGAGGACATGTACGTCTGCGTGAGCTCCTCATTGTACTTGAAATCTACACGCCAGATTGAGAAGCCCTCCTTATCGAAGCTACGCCGCGCCATTAGTAACTCCAGACAGAAAAGTCAAAGGGGGGCGAACTTCTGGTAGAACCACTCGATCGAGCCGCCGGCACCACGAGTTTCTTTGTTGGAGTATGCGCGTTTCCAGTCCTCAAGGTTGAACGTCGACTTGGGTAGGAGGTCGAGAGGGTTCTTCTCTTTTGGAGCTTCCTCATACGGCTTGTCGTCGTCTTCTTCATCATCGACCTCCTCCTTCTTAGGCTTCTTCTCAGCCTTGGGCTGTGCAGGTGCAGGAGGCGCCTTCTCCTTCTTTTCCTTCGGAGGCGGTGTGTACTGCAGCGCCTTCTCAGCGAACGCAGTGGAACCGAAGATGGACGCGAGGTTCGGCTGGTTCACGATGGTCTCGAAGTGGCGGAGAACGTTGGGAAGCTTCCCGCGGAGGGCAGCGTCGACGGTTGTGGAGAAAGCGGATTGGAGCTCTGCGGCAAGCGTAATGTCCGCAAGAGTGATGCGTTCGCTTGCGAGGAAGGTACGAGTAGCAAGATGTCTTTCGAGGATGGTGAGGGCAGAAGTCAGACGGTCTTGAAATACGGTGTGGATCTAGAAGGATGTTATATTTGAATAATACAGAATCTTATTTACTAAGATAACGCACAGGCTTGTTGTAGGGGTTGATGGCACCCCTAACAAGTTGAAGAATAAGAGTATTGTGGCGCGCAATGTCAGAGTCCACAAACGCGACCCATTGGTCTACCAAAGCGGCCTCCGTGGCACCGTTGCCAAGGAGGGTAGAGTTAGGAGCTAGGAAGGCAACTGGAGATAGGAATGGTCAGAGTCATATTAGCCTGATAATAAGCGAAACTGTGTTTATTAGCACCATCCCCATAACCCTGGACCCATTGTTCGAAAATTGCACAGTGAGGTGGTGTTCAGGGAACAGTCCTTCAGACTTTCACCAACAGGCGTCATTAACACGTAAAGAGGACGATCTTCGCGATGTCCGAGGGGTCTTTCGCCCCATACTGCACAGATCATCATGACTCACTGTAACGGCCAATGGCGCTGGCCTCAAAGACGGAGAAACCATCTCTACTGGTGAGCGTGGGTGTTTTTACGATATCCGAAATGCTTTCCTTGACCTCGACAGAAAGCCCAGCGAAGGCCGCGATGGCTATGATCTGTTTACGGCGGGGTGTTTAATATAAAGTATCGCAACCTACTTAGTAGCATACAACATAAAAGTATAACGTACGCGCTTTGCCTCGGTCTCCGAGTTCGTATATAAAGTTCCAGCAGACATCTCTAAGCAATGATATTTTGGAAGGGGTACAGTGGTGGAAGGAGAAGGAAGACGCTTGCGAGTCAATGAGATTGATCAATTTTTTGGATATCGATACGTTTCTTACGTAACAATAGACCCTTAAACTCGTCACATGATCAGCAAAAGCGAAACAGTCGGCCCCTTGCGGCAATCGTACAACTGAACTATGGTCTCTCACTGGGTTATTGGACCCAACGGATGACTTTCATCATCCTTGTTTTCGTTGTAAGTCGTTCGTCTAATTGATCTCCAGAAATCGCCGCACTCTGTGGTCCAGGTCTCCCGCCGTCGGTAGCGAAACTCCCGGGCAGTGAGCCAGATATATCATTGTGTGTGGATGAATTGATCCATACATCCCTTCGTACTCGTCTTGAGTACCATCGTGGTCTCCACGTTGCGTTGCACCTCTCTAGCGCCCTATTCCAAGTTTCGACTATCAGTGCCTCTGTCCCCTTTCTCGTGACCAATGGCCTTCTAGATTCAGTTAACTTAATTGCTGACAAGTTAGCAGAATGAGTTCCCTCGAAACCTGTCTCATAGCCTTTGCTACCTCTTCAGCACCGGGCCGTTGGCCCTTAAGGAACACGCATTAATCGCCGTTATGGTTTTTAATCGCCATCGTTGCCTCTGCCACGTCACCACTGTCGCGCAAACGCCTCATTTCAATAACGACCCGAAAATCGTGCAGCGGCGGGCGCTTGACGAAATTTCCCATCGGAAGCATTTCTTCACCATGTGAACCCGAAGGCATTCGGCGTGCCCTGCCCGTTACCTTCTAGATCTCATCGTACTGATTGGAGGCGGCGGCATCCACTAGCTACGGTGTTACATCGCCGATCGTGGTCAGCCAGATTTCCCACAGTCCCTGACACATCTCCACTTCAGTTCGTGGGTAGAAAACCTCTCCGCTTTGTGGATATCGTGTTTACACTTAAAGCCACCGGGGCATACGAATAAATGATTCCCTGATGTCGCAACTATTCCAGGCTGTGGCTGCGGGCAGCTTTGTCAGTTATCATGAAGTGTAATGAATTACTGTTTCTCGTCCAGCAATGAGCAGACAAGTGAGAGCGTCAGAGCCGACAGGATCCAGTAGCAGACGGGCGCCGGTTGTCCTGATTACGAGAATAGGGTACCAGATATGAGGAAAGAAAGGCAACCCTGTTAGGTCTTCCTCTAGTTTTTCTACTCTAGGAACCGAAGAGACTTCATCATTCCTCTGAGACTGCGCACGCCCCTGGCGCTGTGCGTATCACAAACTTGTCTCCTCACTCTTCGGTCACCACCACTAACCTTCCCCCCGTACGAATCTTGTATCAGGTTCAGAAACTCGTCGCGAAAAGATATGCAGCATATTCGCAGGCGCCCGCAGAATGGCAGGCCATTGAACAATTCATCTTCGAACGCAAAAGGGTGTGTAGTCGGGTCCTGTAAGGTGGAGAGGGCGACTGGTGTGTGGGGAATGGTATGCGCAGGAGAGTAGGCAAGTGGGCGTATCCTTGATCTATTGTATAATGTCGTGTTTCTATCATGTACTTACAGCAACAACGCGAACGGGGTCGGGGGAAAGGGAGCGTCGAGAAAGGAATGCGGCGAAAAATCAGGCATATTGACCAAGCGACAGGCGACGCAGATCCGGGTCTTCTGTACTATGAGAAGTGAACGGCGGGCGATAGAGAACGGAAGCGGCTGAAAGCGGCGGTTTGGTGGCAACACTGGCACCGACGGATGTTGCAGATGCGCGCGACGCTCAGCACGTAACTACACCGCCAACTCGAGTGTCCAGCGAAAATGTATCATACGCCTCGTTTGGTATTGTAAGCGTTGGGTTGAAGCTTGAGGGTTGCCCGCTGGTGAGGGTATGGTCATTGCTTTCTCCTGAGTCAGCTATTGTATAGCCACCGAGGTGTGAATGAGGTCGTACATTATATAAAAGAGGGAAAGGACGTAGAGCTTGCCAACCATTCCCTGAATAAACGTGTACCACATTTGCATTCTTTTCTGAGGGTGGGAAATGGTGGTCAGCGTCCACCCATGCATAAAGGCATATCAAAAAATTCCAAGATCTCTACGCAGGGAGTGAAAATGAGGACACACACCCGAGTCGCGAGGGAGAATTGAATATAGATTATGCAGAGGCAGATGGTACAGAGCGTCGGTGGAACCGCAGATTGCCACACGATGGCCATGAGACGAGCTATTCGCTAGATTTCCCAGAAACTGAGCGACGCAACGGGCAACCCTAGCGGACAAATGGAAACATACCTTACGTATTTGGGTTGCGTACACCTGCTTCATGGATCGCGTGAGGTAGTGTAGCACTTGATGTAATTGGTCCCGCGGTAAGCATCTGAAGTAGGACGGAGACGAACCACGCACAAATACTGCTGAGGGCGATGTCTAGGACTGTATAGTGGTGAAGGGCTTTAATGCATTCCAATCTGCGGTAGACGTACTTGAGGGAAGAATGAGAGTCATCAAGTCTGTAAAACGGTTAGGAAGAGACATCCTTTTCAATGGGTCGAATGATGCTTACAGGGATAATTTATGCCGACTGTGGATGGGACGTGAAGGTAACTCCCGGAGGCGGTAGTCATCTCGAATTGGATGACCCGTATAATCGACCACAATGTCAAACCAACTGTGGCGATCAGAAGTAGCACGAGCGGTATCTGAGTCGAGGAACAGTCTCAGCATAACATCAGCGACAAGACTCGGAGAGGCAAAACTGACAATGACGTATAGGTTCTTCGCGACGATCTGGATGTTCTAATCAACGGCTGCCGGGCGATATGGTTCAGAACGTACATAATAGCAGCGCCAAATCATCAAAGCCTGCACAGGAGCAGATATAACCATTGTCTACAAAGACATGAGAAGCTGCCATGAGGGAAGCAGTATTATTTACTGTACGCACGGGAAGAGGCTGGATAAAATCCATCCAGTCTGCAAACAACTGAGGCAAGGCTGTCGCGTCAACGGTGTGTCATGGGAGCATAACGGGAGTACTGGTACGTACAACCTGCCCAAACTGTTGCACGTACTTTACCCAAACAGATGCGAAATATATCCCAGTCTGCACGCTTTATCAGCAGCGACGGTTGATGAGGTGATGTGGATATAAAGTCTGAAGGAAACGCACAGTCCGACAACAGTCGCGAGTACAACGAGAGCGGAAAAGGCCGTGTGCTCATTGCGTTCCGGGGCAGAGAACCACCGAGAGAACTGTGCGATAACGAGACCGGTTATGAGTCCATCCATAAACAGGCCCAAGATGCCTGGGCCAAGCACGTCTGCTTGACTCTGCGAAGAACCCGGTGGTGGCATGTTTGGACTGGACATTGCAGCACTGTCCACGAAGGGTAGCGCGTGCAGCGCAGACGCAGAATGGGACAGAAACCGAGACGCAAGGCTCGGGCAGAGGGCCGGTCCCGGATACAGGGTTATATGCTGCTACCACGCGAGAAGGCGGAGTCGATTATAAGCGCATTCATGTTCTACCTCAGATCGATCCCATCAAGTGTGCCACTAGCCAAAATTGGTGCCTGACACGATGGAGATAGCGGCGTCTTTTTGGCTGGGTGAACAAATAAGAATTTTTTTTTTTACCAAGAATTATATCGTCCGAAAATCAACGGAGTTGAAACTGAGACTACGCTTCATCCCAGGTACGGTTGTCTATACTAACCGTTGATCATATATCGACCATTCAAGTTAGTGACCTTGACGTTGCGATATTGCTTGTATGGCTGACTTCTACAGTATCTGTAAAGAAATAAGCCAGACAGGGCAGAAAATTCAAAGATTTCAACCACCCACATGACGACTCAGGCGGGCGCCATGAATGGCAAGAGGGTAATCCCAAACTGTCAGAAAGAAATTTCGGAGGGTTCTACACAGATGTGTCCGGATGTATGACCTAGAGCGAAGCCGGGCGCCCATCACCTTTACGGTATAGTGGGTATAGTGCCCTCAGTGATGACAACTATATACAGTAGCAATTCATTTGATAAGGTGAGCAACCGTCGGCCACTGCTCAGGCTGGCGTGATGAGAACACTACACAGCCTCGAGAAGTCTGAAAAGCATGTATCATACTTGCATCATAAAACGCCGCAAATTGATCCCACGGTGTCAACTGTAGTAGGGACCAAAGGAGAATACAGTAGCTTCAAGTTATTTACAGCTCCCATCGCGTTAAATTAGCACCTCTTTTCTTGTGTCACACCATGCGGTTCAATGTGGTTGCCAGATCCGTGGAACTGCCAGTTGTCTATGGTCCAACAAGAGAGCTTTCACGTCAACATCGCTCCAAGAAGATCTGGTCAAAGAAGGTTGCCAGCAAGGTCGATCCGTCATTTTCTAAGTGTGTGATGATCTGCGTCTTCATCTCCCTTTCATTCCCCTGGGCGTGCTCCGAGTCGCTTGGCGTTAGGATTAGAGATTTGTCAGAACTGGAGAGAGCCACTTGATATAATTTGAGTTGCATTATATAATACGGGGATTTTCCCCTGCCTGCCGAAGCCCGACCCAGTCGCACTCTGTAAACCCCTGTCAGATCCATAAGCACTGATCTGATCGGCTGAAAACGGTGATAGACCAGACGAAGTACTGTCGTGCACCACTCTTGAACACAGCCAGATGGTGCTGCGGCGCCGCTTCCGTACTGATGCAATTATGATTTCCCGTTACAATCGGGCAAATGGTAACCGTCAAGATGTATGCGGGAATTGCAATTGCCCTGCGCTTAGTTCGTGTTTTACCAGAACCCGTAGCAGGTGCGGCCGCATACCTATTCTACCCTGCCAAAAATGGAATTTCGCCGCTAGCCTCGCCAATCTCGCGCCCGCGATCAGCGAGAATACGGTCCGGTCAAAAACTCCCAGATAGTGGTGCCCGGTCGCCGTACCAGCACATCAGAAATTTTTTGATCATATTATCCCGGTTTCGCTGCTTTGCGGCCTCCTTAACCTTTTCAGAGTCCCTACCTCGACGCCTGCACTTCCAGGTCCGAGTCCTGTTTGTGCCTGGTATATCTGATGTCTTCTAGTGTCCCTGTACTCTCTGTTCCCTCGAGGTCACGGTGGGGCACCACGTCGTTCCGCGCGTGTTGTCTCAACTTATTGTTCATGTCCCAACGCCGTACTAAGTTAAACTGATTCCGCGGGTCGATGTGAAGGTCATGGGACCCGCTTATGTACCTATTTCTAGAATTGGCCCGATTATTGAAGGCTAGGGAGGTGCCTTGGGGTGCTATTTTTCTCGGATCCGTTGTCATGGACCTACAGGTCAAGCATCTCCCTGCAATACATGCCCCAGGTATACGGACAACCCAAGAGACTATTAGCACCACTGGCAGCTGTCCAGCAGCCATACAATAGGTTTTCCTTTGAACTAACTCAGAGGATCTCCAGGCTTCGCAGCCTGTAGTTGCGACAGAATATATTTGTGCCTGTTGAAGAGTCTGCATCATGATATATAGCTTTTCGCGGACCCAGAATCAGGAATAACCAACCGTGACAAGCGCTGCTCCTATCAACGAGAAGTTGAGTCGGGTACTGGTGTTCGCTATCTAAACTCTGTCCGGCAGGAGGCAGTGAGGCGCTGTCTCTGCGATGACTTAAGTCCGGTAAGGGGTGTTCGCTTAAACATGCATATAAGTTAGCATTTAGAGGCAACGACAATGTTTATATCTAGCGTGGGATGGTTCGTCATTATACATCTCAGTAGATTGTTGACCGGGCCTGAATCAACAGACAGTTCCCTTTCTGGAATTGCTTTACCACTCAGGCAACCTGACACTGTAGCGGATTAGACGTTCTCAATACTGGGTGCGTGGTAGGTTAACAATGCAATGGGCATTGGCAGAACCTAGCCCTTGGGGCACGCACGGAGCCTTTGAAGAGTGACCGAAGCGAAAGGATGCAAAAAAAAAATCTGCAATGGGGGAGAGACAGGATCAGTACTCGAAAGTAATTATAAGACAGGCCAACCCGAATCAGATTGAGTTATTTGTCGACATAATGTCTTAAGACAGGGATAACTGATTGTGAAAGTCTCATCTCGTAGGGGTTGGGTGGATCATAGAACATTCAGGTAGCACTCACATTTTCAAGTAATAGCAACGATAATTCTGTCGGAAAGATGCAGACAAGTATCATGCATTTTGAGTTTGTTCAACTGCGGAAACTCCTCACATATAGGGTCTGCAGGCAATCCCTGAAGTTCCAGTCAGCGTGGCCAGGTTCGAAGGGAAAAAAAAAAATATTTGAAATTAACCAGGTGCTAGGAATGCTTTAGGGCAGGTCAAATCCGGCACGGAGCGCGCCGCATAATCACTATTACCTGTTACTAGTGCAGTACTTGCACCCACACTCATACGAATCACCGATTTACAAAATGGCACCTTCTCTTCCTCCAGGAGGTCAGGATTGCTATGGAAGTCATGCTGCTCGTACTCACAGCTAACCTGAAGCCCAGAGGCGCGCCCCGCGCCAAAGCCACAGCCGATAGGCTCCTTTCCGTTCCTCTTCCTTTTCACCACCGCAACTGCCTGTGTGCTCTTCATCATCTGGCGACGTTCTAACGCACTTCGTAACGTCGTCGGGCACCAGTGCGTACAGCGTAGTCCTCTATTGCGTCTCCCGGCTCATCTTCGTTTCCTCCTATGATAGACTTAAAACGTGGACACGCCAGGAGGGCGCAGTGCGCCTTTCCGAAGATGATGGCCCGCCATCACACTCTTTTTTGGGAGATGATTATGACGTTCCGGAGGGGGACGAGGAGGGGTATGATGATGATAGTGCTGGCGGTAACAGACGGGAGAACACGAACCACGTGCCACCCGTAGCACTGCAGGGAGTTGGGGCAATGCGAACGGAGGCATCTAGCCTGCCAATGGTGGAAGATGCACCCCCTTCCCCACCACCAAAGGATCGAGTCTAGGAAGGGATGGAGGTATGTTAACCCTTAAATGTCTGATGTTAATGTGCTGAGATCCTATTTCCGCCCCAATGAGAGCTTTTTATCGTGAAAACAGCATCACCTGAATCTTTGTAATTTGTTCGTGCGTACAATGGCTCAATCGCTTGTTTTCACAACATGGACTGCAATTCTGTCGTGGCTACCCGCCGTTCCTCAATCCAACTATGTATCGTACAGGAATACCGACATTGGTGCTAAGTTCAGCACAGCTAACATCGTCAGAAGCGCTTTTCGAAGCTTTTTTTTTCTTCCTCTTCTGGGAGTAATCGTTACATGCACGCAATCACGCGATAGCAATCCTGGCAGGCGACATTTCAGGTACAGATCTGGGGAAGGTGACAGTCAGAACTCCGTTGACTATGTTCGCTCTAATATCTTCGTTCTAAAAGATGAAATCAGTTGGTGCTTAGCCAGCCTCATCGAGGGTTGGACAAGTTGACTGACCTTCACGCCCGCCGGCAGCGACACCGACCTCGAGAACCTGCCATACCGCCTCTCACGAAGCGAGTATCCCTCTTCATTGCGGTCCATGGATTGCTGCGTTTCCCCAGACACGGTAAGGATGTTGTTGTGGACATCGATTGACACGTCCTCCTTTTGCATACCAGGGACCTCGAATGTCGCGGTTACTGTGTTCGACTTATCGTCGTGATAAATGTCCAGCCTACTCAAACGTCGGGTGAGTTTCTCATTCACATGTCAAGTCGAGGAAGCACCACGGAAAGGGGCTTACCTTGGGCGGAAAACGTCAGGCTGCTGGCCCTGACGGTACGCGCGAGAGCTGAACACGTCGTCAAAGAAACGGTCGAGGGAGGAAGGGTAGTCATTGAAGAAGTAATGTGTGAGTGACATCTCGAAAGCGGGGCAGTTGCGCTGGGACCCTGGCTTCGGTTCTAACTCCAAAGCCACACACTACCAACACTCTCTTATACACCTGGTCGCATAACCTAGTGGAAGGTTCTAGTATTGCAGTCTCGGCTCGTACCTACGAGCCTTTACCAATGGAGGAGAATTTCAGTCGCAAAATTCTTGTTTTGAGTAACGGCTCACGGAAATAACCCGAGCCGAGACAACACACACTCTCCGTACCATCATTCGAGTCCGCGGTAATATCACCTGCCCCTTCTCAACGAGGCACGTTGAGGCACCTTGACGTACCGTTCGCCGATGTGGTAACTCAGCGTGCGGCGCAAAGGGCAAAAGGGGTGAACCACTCCACTTCCCGTAGTTGTCCATGTCTGGACCCCAGGTGCAATTCATTGAGCATGCCAAAGGTAACGAATAGTAGGCTCGCACCCAACGAGCTGCCGCTGATGCAGGATCATCTCCTCGCCAACCAATGCTCGAGTTTAGGTTGGCAGCGTCAACCGCGATGTCTTTCATGAAGCCTACGAGATGCCCGGCAGCCTTTTCCCAGATCCTACTACATAGGCGGATCTAGTGAAAAGGGGCTGGCACTCCACAGCCTAGGCCGGTCGCGTCTACGTGGCTGCGCATCCTGGAGGCTAGAAATGGCCGGGTGCGTGTCGAGTCCTCCAAACAGCGTACCGGCGAGGATAGCAGATATTATCCAGGAGCAACGGGAGGGAACTCGGCGGCTGCGGTAACAACAACGACCCAACTTGGGGCGATTACGGCGGACGAAACAACTCGCCCTGAAATTGAAGCCAGTGCATGGCCTTCAGAGGATAAGTAACTATACAACCAAGGCCCTTCGTCTCTTGGCAGAGGTTGTTGCTGTGGAGATCACGATAGCATCTGTTGCTGGCGGCACGTGATAGCCAGCATTTGTTCTTCTAAGGTTTCTCACTCGGGTCTGACGACTGGTCGTGCGACGCTCACACTGATCCTCCCATTCTCGCGTGTTGTTTCACAGATTCGTCCCTCTGGTTGTTCGCACGATGGAGAGAGGGGTCGTGCCCCCAAGGACTCGTCGGAAGGTTCATCCAAGGTTACTGTACTTCCTACTTCTAACGCTAATATGTACTACTTGTCCCGTGACTTCCTCATCATGTGACCTCTGTCCCCGTTCCTCCTTCCTTCCAGCGGGCGTGGCACGACGTGTCTGCAACGGCCACAAGGTGCGTTCTTTGTGGTTTTTTTGGATCATCCTGCCCACCTGGACGGACTTCTCCCCTCCGTCCACCACGCCGCGTAGTATGTCGACTATTCTGGGACACAGAGCTTTGACGTTGAATTCCATACGATATCATTCAGCAACGCATAGCACATAAACCCGAACATTTCCGTCAAAACGCCTGACAGTGACGCCTAGCACACATCGAAACACGTGAACGTTCACGTGCATCGATACTTGCCAGGTGTCATTGGCCGTGCGTCCGTCAGGGGGGGAAAAAAGCCTCGTAGCGTGTAACAAAGCAGTGTCCAGTAAGTTTTGCGTTCCAATTCCTCGGCACGCTCCACGCACATCTAGATCTCGCTGACAGCAAGCATCGACGTTGCGTGACCGGATTGAATTTGGCACCAAACATCACCCTCCCGCCCCTGTGAGCACGACTCGCAGACAAATCGCCCAAGACGACTTGTTGAATCCTGAGCGACTCGGAGAGCTTATGTCAGTGCCTCTTCTGGCCCAATTGTCCTAAGTGTGGTGACGTAAGAGCCAGAATCAGTGCCTGCCAGTGCCGATGAGTGCGAGAAAGAAATCTTCAACGTTAGACCAAGTACATCTCCATCACGAAAATCTTGCAGAACCCAGAGCTTGTTGGCGACAAACCGGCTGGCTCCGACTAGCCGAGGACTCGGATATTCTCTGCGGCTGTCAAATGCCTGCTACATAGCGCTCTTGAACATTCCGCTTCTCGATCGATGACTCGTCACGCGTGCTTGGGCCAACGGAGGATAAAATCCAGGATCGCCGCCGCGGGATATCAGCTTCCGTAATGAGCGACTCGAAAATTCCCCTCATGGAAGGTCGAATGGACATGATGGAAAGACGCGTCCAGTGTATGACGAACGACTGGTCTGTCCCCGCGATCGATGATTCATTGGTCTTTTCGCTGCCAATCTCACTGAGCAAGTCCCGGATGTCTTCAAACCAGCTGAGTTTGCACAGCATACGAGCGACGCCGCGGTCTCGACGCATCCACGCGTACGCTTGCGCCACACAGTTCCGTGCTCGTGAAATGGTTACGGTGCTTACATGACCCGAACAGTTGCCCTATGCGCGCTTGCCAGGCTCCCGGACAACACTCTCCCCTTGTGTGGGTGCAGGGACAACGACGTTTGTATTGGGGAGCTCAGTTGCGGACTGTACTGCCGTCGTGTCCGTGGGAGGGGTCCGGGATAGTCGTAGTGCGCATGCCGACAACGCGTCCAACACGGCCGAGAAAGCTGCGAGTGGGTCTGTATAGGAGGCGGGACAAGCGGAGGCTCCTCCATGGCCCCGGAGACCTTTTGCGAAGTCTGGCGCTCTTCAATGGGTTGATATATCTATATCGCTGGAAGACGTGCATATAGTCCGGACCCACTGCTGGACGAGAACCGCAAGCCGCGCCGAGGAAAGACTGAAGACGAGAGCCGTGAACCATAAAACGTTGATGCGGACATCGGAAGACGATGGACTGAAGGCGGGGAATGGCGGAGGCAGAGTGGGATGGGATGGCAACCTGTGGGACGGCGAAAGCAGTTTGCCGGGAGATTTAGGCTAGCATCGCGACGTTTTGTTGTAAGTAGTACACCGTTTGGTCTGCGGGACTCGCTTGCAAACTCTGCTTGCTGTCGATTACAAATGAGAATAGCGGAAAATAAGCCAGCCTGTAGCATCCGTATGTCGTCAATGTAACTTGGTCATTGACAGAGAAGGACAAAACGTGAACGCACGAATATGAGGACACCGTCCATATCGATCATCCTTCAAGGATCGAATTTGTGCCCCATCATGGCTCCTAGCTTCTTTTCTGTAAAGGGTCCACAACGTACTATTGGCGTTATCGTCGAAATCACCTAACGTGCGTAGCTCCTTCTGTGAGGTACTGCCACCCCGCCCACCGCGTGGACCATTGTCAGCGTCTGCGGGTCGAAGATCGATGAGATCACCAAGACTTCTCCATGAGTGATGCACGAACCGGAGTCCGCAGCTGCCTCAGTTTGTGT
>QLOS01001440.1:0-46660 GCA_003313725.1 Russula sp. MG48 | reverse complement strand
AAGTAGGGCAGGGGTCGAAAGAGGAGGGGAAGGCTTCTAGGCAGGGAATGGGGCATATTGAAAAAAAAAAGGGGGTTGGCTCGGGTCAGAGCAGCTGACGCGCAATGAGAGGGGTGAGGTGGAACGGTGGAAAAAAGGGGAAACCACGTAGGGTAGCTGGTGAGGGTCGGAGTCGGGCCAAGGCCCCGTTAGGGTATTACGTTGGGTTGGGCCCCCTGCGGCGCCTTTGCTGCTTCTCGGCCTGGGGCCGATTAGAGCCTGTTTGTGCGGGTGCCCAGTTGGGAGCTGGGGTTGGGGAGGTGTAGACTGAAGGATGGGACTGCTCGCCAGTTGGGGGGTTTAGCCCCGCAGCCGTGGATGGTGGGAGTGGTGTGGAGGTTGTGCTGATGCTTGTGGTACGTTTGGGAGGGGTCTGCTTCCAGCGCTTGACTGTGATTACATGCCCAAAGGCGTATAATGTGCGTTGGCGTAGAAGGGTCTGGGCGTCTGTGCTGTCAGGGTCCTCGAAGGACACGGAGAGGGAGGAGGAGGCGCCGTTCTGGTATGTGGCAGGGTCCCTAACCCATGAGGGCTTTTGGGTGATGGTGAGGGAGGCGTAGGCAGAGTTCTCAGCAGATAGCGCGCGGTGCACTTCATCTGGTGTGTAAGTTCCTCGGTTGTCGGATTTGCCAGTGGGTACTGCATTGAGGCGGAGTTTGGACCACTTGACGTTTTGGCGGAGGGTAGGCAGGGATTGGGGTGCAGATTCGGCCAGGGCAGAGAATGAAGCTTGCAGGGCTTCTGAGAAGTGGGGGAGGGCGGAGGTGAGCTGGTGCGCTGTTGTGTTGGCGCCACCCCAGATTACCAGATTTCCCTTCGCCGTCCACCTTGCGGCGGACAAGCGGACCTGGGTGGGGTTGGTGTGGCTAAGGGCAGCGTTAATGTTGGCGCAGATGTCCGCAGGAGGGGGCCGTTGGTTGTCTGGCCAGGTGTATGCTGAGACCTCCACAACAGCGCTGGGGCGCTGCGGTGTGGCCGCTTTCGCAGCATATGTGGGCGGTGTGGTGTGGCCTCTAGCTGGGTTGGCTACAGGTTTGGCTGTATGGGAAGGGGGGGATGAGTGTGTTTTGAGGTCCTTCCTGGCGTCAGAGGTGGCCTTGGCCAGGTTGGCTAGCGTGTTCTCCAGGCTGGTGAGGCGAATCTGGAGTGCGTTAAGCTCTTTAACTGGGGCTGTGTTGACAGGGGTGCCCTTTGGGAGGAGGGACTGGATGAGCGGTTCGTTTATGAAGAGGTTTATGATGTGGGCACTGGCCCGTGATGACTCGTTCTGGGGGAGTTTCGCAGGGTGCATTTCCCTGAGGTATGCTAGGCACAGGCCTAGCATAGTGCTTAGGGAGTTATGGTTAGGCGGGAATATTTTCTGGATTTGTAACCCCGGGTAAGGGAGGTAAGAAGGCAGGGAGATTGTCTGATTATTAGACATGGCGGTGGTGCAGGTTCAAGGAACGTGGTCAGGCCACAGTTGCTACTAAAGCTACAAAGCGAAGCACGCCCAACGGAGGCACGCCGAGATGCGATGGTCGGGACATACCATATCTCTCCCAGGCAGAGGAGTAGGTGAACTGAAAGAGGCGGAAGCCATCATGATGTAGTAGTCCATATTCTATTCGCGATTGGCTTCCCTTCTGATGCTCACTTCAATTATGGTATTTCACTGCGCCCGGCTCTGCTTTTCGCCGTCTATACTCTGCATATATATTCGCCACGCAATAAGGGCGTCCAATTGTTGACTTGGAAAAAATGCGACGTACGGTATTATTTTGCCCACCCCGGAATTTACGTGACCGAAAACCGTCAAGTCGACCAGTACATCCCTGTCTTCGCGGCTGGCCAGGCACAGTATAGATGACTCTATGATTCAGAGTCTTCCACCCGAGATCCTCTATCACATATTCCACTATGCCTGCGTGGACCAAGGCGTGACCGCTCGCTCACTCTCGCTTACATCCAGATATATTGCATCTGTCTCTTCCCGATTCTTGTTCAACACACTCTACATTCCGGGAGTGGACCGTCTCGAACGTGCTCTCCGTCGTCTTGTCCCTCTTCCACCCCATCTTCGGAGGGTATACCACCTCTTTGTGGCGGACCGAGATGGACAGATACCACCAGAGCGGTCTCTGAGTCGTCTGGTACGTTTTTCCTCTTCGGCAACCGTGCGTGAATAGCCCAATCGAAATGCATGTTCCCCAGGATCAGAACTTTATTCATATGCCATCCAGCCTACTCTCACAACTCTTATTTCTCGTCGCGCCAACACTTCATACCCTGACGGTTGTTGTTCAAACCGGGCGTGTCAGCGGGATCCTCGAACGCATCGCCAGCACACCTCTGCACTACCTGACGGACCTAACTTTGAGCTTCAACTATACCCGCATCGCCGTTTCCCCAGATTCGCATCTGCTGCATACTTCGACCAGCGCAAACCTCCCCCGGCTACGTTACCTGCACATCGACACGTGCCACCCCCTGACCACTAACATCGAGCCGGCAGTCGCTCTCGTCACATCACAAGCACCATGCCTCACCACACTCCACGTCTCCGACGTCCTCCTCATGCCAGGCTGCTCTGCCGTCCTCGCGCGGATGCTCGGCCGCCTTCCGTTGCGGGCCCAGCACGGGTGGGTCGTGCCCGACGACGTGCTTGACGCAGTCGCGCGTCTCCCATTCAGTGTGCGGGAGTTTTCGCTGCAGGTGCACGCCGGGCCACTGACAATACCCGGGGAAGTCCGGCTCGTGGAACGCATGGCGAGCATGGACTATGGCGATGGGTTCATACTCCTTCCACAGACCCCGAAGAGGGACTATCAGCATTGGAAGGAGGAATGGCTCGCTCGAGCTGTTGGGAGTTGGCCGGAGGAGGTCTGAGCGTACGGTCGGCGCTACCTTGTCGGCCCTTGGACGAGTCATTGTTGTTTGGCACCTTGAAATGATACATCATCGCCAAATGCGCGGATAACTTCGAGGGTGGTCGTCATCTCGCCTAATATACCGCTGGGTCAAAATTAGCATCTCTCTCCTTCTGTGAACGCCCTGTGTGTCTTTACTGAAACGATTACGATCCCAAGTCCCCCAACGGTGACCATTTCTCTCTGAGCACCCTCTCGAATCATGCCATAGTTCCTGATCCTGCTAAATGTGATCAGGCCGATTCAGGCGCGAAGGGTGCGAGCTCCCAGGCCAACAATACGTACCCAGAATTTGACTCTTGTTGATCGGAGGATCCTATATGCAAGCAACAAGCGTGGAAAAGTGACAACCTACCGCTGCCGAGCGTCTCCAGCATCAAGGCCGGGTTATCTTCCGCCGATAAAGGTCACTATGACATAGGTTCGGCCATTGATACACTCCGTCCCACGTGGTGCAGCATCCCACGGCTTCAGTTTGACAACCAAGAGGATTTCAACGCCTGGAGCTGATGCGAAATCAGGTTGTTGGCATGACCCTCACTCGTCGCCACAGACGATGTACCTGTATGGCCTAAAGTCACTAATTGCAAAGTTAGCGACGATAGCGCCAAGAGCTACTTCGGGGCCTGGCCTGGGAAATCGTTGTTGTTGACCTACTGTATGGCATTAAAGTGGACCTTGTCGAGGCGGCTTGTTACAGCCAGAGTGATCTGAAAACGTCTCACCACGGGATGCGTTGTCACAACAGTCTGAGACTGAGTGAAGGAAGGCTACTTGCATGTGAGAGGGCACCAGAACCGTGCTATGAGCTCTACCAGGGGTAAAAGACCCTCAGTCCACGGTGCTCCACGCGGGCAATGTCAGGCGCGAGTTCGCTCTATTGAGTTTCCAGGGTCAAAAGCTAAAGTGGAAGGGCATGCATGCGAGTAAAATGTACTGTAGCATCACCCACGTCAGTTCAAGTTGATATTTGATCCTCTGTAAAAACGGCCATCAGCGGAAAGTCCACAGCTTCGACACTGGTCACATATCAACCACATCAGATCTGGGTCACTTTCCCATTATTCAGACTTCATATTCATATTCGGACTTCAGGTGGCGCCTATTGTCATTTTGGGGTCGGTTTGACTACTGCTTCATAGTGGGGATATTCCAGAGAGCATAAACTCAGATTCCACTCCTGGCAGGGGCCAGCGTCGCGTGGTTGGCCTAGGAAACGAAGAAAAACATGGCCCCTGCGTTTCCCCATGTTCGGTAGCCTCAGTCTCGAAACCGGGCTTGCCAAATCGACGTCCGAATTCGGCAAATCGGCTGTTTTGGACGTTAGAAACCGGAGCTACCGAACGGGCCCTTAGGCCTTAGGTCCGAGTCACTTCTTAGGCGGTGAAAATTTGTCAAGTAGAACTTCGAAACCGGCACTACCGAACGGGCCCTTGATAGTAGGCTTCTTCAAGCCCACGCTTTCCTCACCGATCAGACGTCTCAGGGCCAGTTGTCGGCATTAATGGTATCATCGTAAACACACGTAATAGAACCCATGTATCTACGTCCGTGAAAGAGCTAATCAAGAGTTCCCCCCCTCCGAGCTGCCGATGGGCAACACATGCGACGCGCAGCAGGGAAGCACGCCCCAAGTCACAGCCCCCCGGATCAGAATTTGAACCCCCCCGCCAGGCCCATGACGTTCGTCGGATCAACGTTTTTCTGAATCGCCGTCAACCGCGGTACGTTCGCCCCATACACAGCCTCGACGGACGTCCCGAACAGCGCGTAGTTCCCATACACGAAGGCATTGGCGACATCCTGTCCGTCCGCAACGGCTGCAGCACGCACTGCATCCGTGCTCTGTCGCAGCGCGGCGGCAATGTCGGCGTCCAGATCGGCGTTTGACCACCCGAAGTAGAGGTTCGTCGGGAGGAGCGGGCGTGAGCGGTCGGGCGGGTAGGCGGAGGGCGTGGTGCTGTGGGAGAAGAGCCCTGGATCGAAGGGCTCGACGTCGTACGAGACAAACGTGCTTATGTCTAACGCCGTGAGCTTTGCGCCCCAGAACTGACATTTGGGGGGATTTTATCAGTGGGACAGACTCGGAGAAGGCCGGGAGAGCACCTTACGAGGGTTTCATTAACTATCGCATTTAGGAGTGCAGGAGAATAGTCCAGGACGGAGACACTGCTAAAATATGCTCTACGAGGAATTGAGCTCCCCCTCGGAGGTAGAGATTGGGTACGACTGACCTCTTGGCAAACGGATCGGACGCAGGGAAGAAGTTGATTAACTCGGGGAATGTCATTGAGCCTTCGGTGATTCGGATTTCGGGTATCGCGTAAAAGTCGTCAAAGATCCCAGCAGGCGGCTCGGGCCCATCGTAAAACATCAATAACTCGACCGAGGGCTGTGAGGTACTCGGAGTGTCAGAGACGAGGCGTCAGGTGGGGAAAAAAAAACGGGGACTGCACCAGATCAGCGATGGTGTTGTAAGTCGGTAGTATCGCGGCTTTCTTATCGTTCACCTGCTGGTGGAATTTGACAATCGCCTCGTTCACCTCTTCCATGAAGAGGCCAAGAACGGTGGTGAAACCGCCCTTGTTTCAATCAGAATTGAGTACGTAGGCGGCACCCAAGAAAAAGAGACAGTTACCCAGACTAGACCTTGGGGGTATGCATTGAGAACAAACTTAGTCACTATGCCCTGGCGGGAATGTGAGCCAAATTAGGAGATGCAACCGTATCGTGTGAGGCTCCATACAAAGTTGTTGAAACCACCCTGGAGCCGAATTCAGCATGTAACTTGGAAAGAAAGGGAATAACGGTATTGCATACCCTGAGGCCAAACCAAAGATCCTCGTTCTGCGATGTGACGGTCTGAATTGTTCCATCTGGGAGAACGAGCTCGAACGACACTACGGTATCAATCGTAAGCCCCAACTGGCTCGTCTTCCATGAATATCCTTTGGCACCACCAAACAGGTTCCGTGAGCAACCAAAATACGATCGAGTGGAAAGAAAGACTACATACCGCCACCAAGGATAAATCCAGCAACGCCGACGCCACGTACGCGCCCACCAACGACGTTCAAGCCAGTCCCATCCAGCGCCGCATATACATCGTCCCATAGGAGCCCTGCGCCGATTGCGACTGTGCTGGCTGTCTGGTTAATGGTGACGGTGTTAAAGCGCGTCATGGCGATATGCACGCCAGGAGTGGACGAGAAACCGGGGTTGGTAGAATGACCTCCACCCTTGACAGCAAAGGGCGTGCGTGTCTCGCCAAGTATGCGCAACTACGATCACGGCGGCGGAAAAGAAATTGTCAGAACCGGTTTTATGCGATGGGGTAGGGTATAAGGCCAGAGAGGAGGGGGAGAGAGGAAGTCAACGCACGATCGTGCCGACGTCTTGAGGCGTGCCAGGCTCGACGCTACACGCAGACTGCGTGATGCTCGACACGGCCCAGTGCGCGATGTCTTCTGTATATTGCTCTGAGGCTGATGAGGGGTGGTTTGATGCAGGTCAAATCCGTGAGCACTGGGACGAGCGATCCAAGCGATGAACAGGACTTACGGGGGTAGAACACGGCAGAGGCGCTCGAGATGGCCGCTGCAATGCGCCCACATGTACCCTTGAAGCCTGTCGTGTTGCCGAGGCTTTGTTGTGTTGCAGCGTGCGCGAGCACAGCGAACGAGAAGAGGACAGCAGACGCAAGGGCGACCATGATCCCACACAAGAAGAGAGGGAGAACGGAGGGGTAATGGTCGAGTTAGCTTCCTTTAAGGGCGGACTGGAGGCGCGCAGGGGTGATGCAATAAGCGCGTTCAGGTAGTCGAACTATACCACACTGACTAGGCAGGTACATTTCACATGGCAGGGTCGGCGCTCAGGGGGTGTTGTCTGAGCTGCCCGAGTTGTCGGCTATGTTGACGCAAAGGTACATAGTGGCATAGTGCGGAGAAACCAAGACCAACCGAGCATGCAGCAACAGGATCATATCACTACAAGCGGCGCAAGTAGACTGATCCCTGGCGTTCTGAGGCCCTGATTTGGGGCCCAAATCCAAGCCGCAACCGAAGAGCACATTGCGGACGTGGTGTGGCGCCCAATCATAGTGGATCTAGAAGCGTTTGACAGTTGACAGACACGTTATGGTCATGCAGCGGGTCCTAGTCCTGGTCGGAATTCAGGCGGAGCGACCGTGACCGGGCCAGGCCTTTGAGAGAAGCAATGCTACAGTATTCCGCCGTACTGTCCTGTATTTCAAGCGTATTTATCATATGACCTACTATTGTGGTAGAAGGCCGAAACGTTGCAGTGAAGGCATCATAATGCAGAGGCTACAATACGAATGGCATACGCGGGGAGTCTGTTCCAGTATCACCGACGCCGAAGAGGAGCGATATTCGAGAATTCTTGTAACTTAGCAGAGGCAATCACCGTGACTGCATAAGTGGGTGTCACCTAGAGACAGCGGCCGCGGTATTGTTGCCAAGGCTACCGCCGTTGGCCGTTGCTGGCTTGTGGCGGGCGACTCGAGGTGATCATCAAAAATACTGTGCACACATCCTCTCCTTTCTCCTTCATCAGGCAGGTCCTCTCTCCCCCCTCCTTTTCTTTCCTCTATCGCGCAGGTCGACACACGCAGCATCCTCTACTCTACATACTCCCCCGCCTACTAATAATGGTTCGCACTCGCAACGATGGTTTCGACTTTTCCGACGGCGCGCAGCCTCCCCTCGATGCACATCCCGACATAAACTTTGGTGTCGATGCTCCCCCGCTCGATTATTTCCAACGCAACAGGACAGAACGCAAGCGTCTTCAGGGCCTTCAACGATCCAATACTGGTTCATCCAAGTCCGTGACCCCTTACGAGCCCAAGACGTTAAAGGACAAGTGGGACCTTTGGATGATCAACGAGGGTGGGAAGCGCCTCTTTTTCGCCGTCTGGGTCTTCCTTCACCTCCTCGTCGCCGTCTTTGGAGTCTTGAACTATGGGTTAAAAGATAACCTCACCCAGGCCCGCGCTTTGTTTGGCATCACCTTCAGTTTGTCTGCTTCCTCCTCCTTGATGTAAATGTCTTCTGAACAGCCTTAGCCATCGCCCGTTCGGCCGCCCTGGTCCTCCACATCGATGTCATCTTCATCCTCCTTCCCATCTGCCGCAACTTCATCTCCCTCCTCCGCCGCACCCCTCTCAACCAGATCATCCCCTTTGACGAGAATATCACCTTCCATGTGGCCACAGCCTGGTCCATTGTCGTCGGCACCGCTGTGCACGTCATTGCCCATATGGTCAACTTTGCCAAGCTCGCGATAGCTGACACGGACGCAAAGACAGGCGGTGCAAAGGTTGTCGCTTTCCTCAATGCCAACTTTGCCACCGGGCCCGGCCTCACTGGCTGGATCATGACCGCCGTCCTTGCCGTCATGGTCTTCTTCGCCCGCGAGAAGAAGAGACGCGCCAACTTTGAGCGTTTCTGGTACTCCCACCATCTCTTCATCGTCTTTTTCATCTGCTGGCAGCTCCATGGCATGTTCTGCATGATCAAGCCCGATCGCCCGCCATACTGCTCCTGGAACACCATTGGCGTCTTTTGGGTCTGTCCACCTCGTGTCCGTCTGCCTCGAGCGGAATCTCACGTGATTTTTTCCCCCCTCAGCGCTACTGGCTCGTTGGCGGTGTTATCTGGATCTGGGAACGCGTCCTCCGCGAGATTCGCTCCCGTCACAGGACGCACATCTCCAAGGTGATCCAGCATCCGTCAAACGTGATGGAGATCCAGATCAAGAAGGAGAGGACGACAACTCGGGCGGGACAATACATCTTCCTCTCCTGCCCCGAGATCTCTTATTTCCAGTGGCACCCATTCACGCTCACTAGGTGCGTCCTCCCCGTACCCCTTTTCCTCCTCTAGCTGACAATCTCTCCTTGTAGTGCGCCGGAAGAAGACTACATCTCGGTGCACATCCGCGTCGTCGGCGATTTTACGCGAGACTTGGCTAAAGTGCTTGGCTGCGATTTTGACAAGAAGAGCGGAGGAGAAAAGGGCGAGAAGGACGTAGGTGGCAAGGTCGTCGGCACGAGCGCGAACCCGCCCTTGAACCACATCCTGCCGCGCGTCATGGTCGACGGTCCGTTCGGCTCGGCATCGGAGGACTTTTTGAAGTATGAGACGGTGCTGCTCGTTGGTGCCGGTATTGGTGTCACCCCGTTTGCCTCGTGAGTGGAAGATTGCCTTTAGGGTTCGGGGTTGCTCACTTGTTTAGGATTCTCAAATCGATCTGGTATCGTATGAACAACTTTAACAACTCCAGGCCGACGCGTCTCTCCAAGGTAAAGATTTTCACTCCCTTGTTTTTCTTGACACCGACCCCAACCTGCGCAGGTTTACTTCACCTGGGTCATTCGCGACTTTGGCTCCGCCGAATGGTTTCACTCGCTCCTGCATGCGATCGAAGAACAAGACACGCAGAACCGAATCGAGATCAACATATACCTGACGGCGAAAATCAAAGAGGATGACGTGAACAATATCATCGTACAGGATGTCGGTGCTGAGAAGGACGCGATCACCTCGCTTCGTGCGCCGACTCACTTTGGGCGGCCGAACTGGGACCGCGTGTTTGCGAGCATCACCGATAAGCACCCCGAGACGGACGTGGGCGTGTTTTTCTGCGGGCCCCCAGTGCTTTCGCGCCAGTTACATCAGATGAGCAACAAGTACTCAACCCCTGGTGGTACGCGGTTCTTCTTTGGCAAGGGTGCGTATTTTTTTCCTGTCTCCCTCTTCCTTCGCAATATATTGACTTGCATGTATACAGAGAATTTCTAATTCGTCAAGAATGATGGGACCCGAGAGGAAGGGACAGATATGTAATCACCATTACCTTATCATATGTCACGGCAAAGTCTCAACCGACATGTCGGGAGCATTCAACTTTTTTTTTATGGGTGCACGCGCATAGCATGTATATGTTAATCTTGTCATTTACACCCCCACTGCTAGGGGACCTGCCTTGATGGTCGGTATCGTATATATCACGTGCAGCGGAGCCTGCTTGTCATAATATTATGATGTGTGTGACAGCCCTGGTCGATTTTCGGAAGAAATCCCTATAAGGTGATCGGAGATGTAGCCAGTGTAACAGATTGCGCGACTCGATATAACAGTGAGTTTGGTTACAATATCACTTTTCTCCATGCCGCGCCACTCAAAGAGTCTAGTTAGAAAGCAGAAAAGCCCCATTCGCGGTTTCTCCTGCTTACCACGCTTGGTCTCTCTCTCCTAAGGCCATATCGTCCGAGTCATCTCACGCAAATCCACCCGTCGACAAACTTGGCGGTAATACCCCACACCCGACGTGCGGATCGTCCGTCAACTCGAGCTCGACCGTCGCACCGCGTACAAAGACGTCCCACTCGATGTAACAGTTTGACGCCCAGAGCGCTCCGTCGATAGTCACGCTCTGCCCCGCGTCAGTCACCAAAAAGACAGCCACGCAAACGCGCACGCGAGTTGCAGGGTAGAGTGGGAGAGTGTACGCACCTTGATGAATATCGACTCGGGAGAAAAGTTCTTCGCCTTGATGGTTGTCCGGGTCTTGAAGAGCGGGTTAAAGAACGATACCCTTGGGAAGAACGGGGAGGAGAGGAGGAATTGCTCTGTTGCTGGCACGGGGTACAGCCCCGCGAGATGGAAAAAGGCGAAACTGGCCATCGCACCAGAGTCTACAGTGCATGGCGAGTTATCAGAGGGTGATGAGAGGGTAAGCCAGAGAGAGTGGATATACCATCGTTCCCCGGTAGCCCATTCACAGATGTGTTGTAGAACTGAGCGATCGTCTGGCGCGAGCGCAGCGTGCTCTTTCCTGGGCGGTCCGCGTAATGGTACATGAAGGGGATCTGCTGACCAGGTTCGTCGGAGACGTCAAAGTAGCCCTGAACTTCATTTAGCCTGCGAGCGTCACGAATCTCTGCGGACTAAATACGCTACATTGTCGATGATGAAATCCAACCTATCGATAAACCTCTGAGGGCCACCTTGAAGTTTGACGAGACTAGCCACGTCATGCGGAACATACTATTGACCCGCCTCAGGTGGGCCAGTGTGTGACCCCAAGGCGGGATAACTCACCTGAGAGTACTGCGAGAGAGGGCACAGATCAGCATTGGAGGCACTTGGAGTATTATCACGTCGCACCAGTAGCGGGGAGCTCTCGTAAAATCCGTCTACAGCGTTCGGGTCCAAAAAGCACGTCGAATGGGTCGGGTCGTTCACACTGCAGTGCCGCGGGTCCGTATAAGCGAACGTGCCATCCATCCTTCTCGGCTGCCCGTGCCCACCAGTAATCAGAGACCAAACACTAACGCAGAAGCAACAACAGACCTGCATCATACCAACGATACTTTGCGGCCCATCGGGTACAGTTGTATTGGGGTTCCAGTTATTGACAAAGTATCCGGCTCGCGTGGCATACTGGCCGTGAATGTGCCGATATGAGTACATGTAGGTCAGCTAGGACACATAAAGGCCGCCAATACCTTGGTGGCGTCAGCCTGATGGCCGAGTACCTTTGCCACTTGAGAGATAGTAAAATCATCGAATGCATACTGTCCAGCCATATGAGTCGGCGGCAGCGCGTTCGGCGGCGCGACTCATACCTCCAATGCCCGAGATACAACGCGTGCATGGGCAGAACCTGCGGTTCCCGTCTCGATGACATCCACGGGCAAGAAATCTGCACTGAAATCCGCGAACGCGTCTGGCAATAAGTAGAATGCACGTACGAAATTGTTTCCACGCATCGACTTGCCGACCCTGGAGATCAAAGTTTGGCGGGGGTGTCTCAGCATCGGCAACCAGAGCGGCATAGAGACTCGCAGGGGAGATGTTCAAAGAAGCCGCTTGTTTCGAGAACCTGATCACGTTAGAGCAACCCTATCTAACTTTCACTCATTCGCTTGCTTACTTGACAAAGAACTCAGAAACGATTGGGTCACCGTCTGGCTAATGTGAGCGAAGAGCTACGCAAGCAAGCCGCATGGCTTACTGCTTCCGCCCTGTACCCATTGTTTCTGCGTGGCACCACGGCATTCGGGGAGCCATCCTCCATATCGTAACGTATCAACGTTCGACTCACAAATGAAGATTCAGTGCGGACAGACCTTCATGCTGCTGGATATTGATCATCCCTCGCACAATTAACGCGAATCGTTCGGGGTCGTGTAGAGAGTATAGCGGGAACAGAGTGCGGTAAGTGTCCCACTAGATGGTATATTGAGGATGGACGGGGCGGGTCATAAGAACGAAGCTTTACGTTGCAGTAGAACGAGTCGTAGTACGGTTCCGAGGATGTCCACAGGGGATTTTCATCGGTGTCTACACAGCGAGCATTCAACGTCCGTCGGAAATAAAAAGGATAAACAAGGCACTCACAATCTGCTGGGCTGATATGCGTTCGATACAACTTGGCAATGTTCAGTTTCGCGGCCCTCAAACGATGCAGATTAAACAGGACATACCGAGCTGTACAGCAAGACACGCAGATCTTCTTGGCCGGCAGCAATGTCGACCTCGATCCTACCAAGCAAATCATTCCACGCAGCGCGCGCGGAGTCCGCGACATTGGTAAAGTTGAAATCAGGAATCTCGGCCTCTGCATTTGCGCAGGCTTGATGCGCCGATATGAAAGAAACGCCGCTACGCACAAGGACGACGGTCGGACCAGTCTCCGCGGAAGGAAAAGTGAGAAGTGCACCGAGCGGAGAGGAGGAATCTATTTCAAGTAGATATGGAAACTACTCTAGACCGACGAGAATGCGTACCTGCTGGAGGGCCATGAACGGTTCCACGGACTGCGCCGCTGGAAGACCAGACACCGTATTCCATCGGGGTCACAGCTTGAGGTTGCGAATTCGACTCTGGTGTCGTGATGCGAAAGTCCACGCAGGTGAATGCATTGTAACGACCTGGCCCAAACGAAGCTTGGAAATTGGAACCCCCTTTGGCATTGTTTTCCTCTGTGAGGGCGGCGATCAGACGGGGTACACCTCTACGTACCGATCACCCTGCCTGTAGCTGGGTCAATTAAAATTGTCGGTCCTCGTGAGCTCACTTGACCATCGTTGGTAAGGTCGACATTAATGCGGGGTAAGAAGCCGCGAGCGCTAGCTGGGAATGTATACCGCTGGATTGAGGTGCGACGCGTGGCGGTAAGTTCCACACGGACGCCCGAAGACTATATCCTGTTAAGAAAAGTGCACGGATATCAAATGATCAACCTCACTAGATTGGTGGAGAAATAGCCTGGAGATGCAAAGTCATCGGGGGAGCCTAACGAGAGGTGAGCATTATTCGGTCGGGAGTCGGACGATACTAGTCACCATCAACAAGGAGCATTCGGGGAATTTTGCGGTGATCGAGTGACGTAGGGCAGGAGTCGAATGAAGAACAGTTGGAAGAAGGAAAGACTTTAAAGTTGGATAAAGGAGGGTTCTGTTGTGTTTTTGTAGTTGATTGCTCACAACGAGTCTGGAAGAAAGGATCGAGGGAATACGCACTCCTCCAGTCCCATCATCGTGCAGCTGTGAGAATCCTGTGACTAAAAAGGATGTATTTGCGTCATATCCAGCATGCTGAACGAGCGATGTGTGAGCGTATCGGTGAAAGGTGGAAGGTACCCAACATTTCCTGGTGAATCGGTATCCATTCCAACTTTAACCATTCCATGCGGGAGAGTTGCGCCTGCAGTGAAAGCAGAATAGAAGGAGTCACTTAGCACACAACTTTCAAACAGCATTTGGAGGCGGCCCCAAAGACGAAAGTGGAGCGAGATGTATGCATGTTGCAGGTAATACGTGAGAAGAGCTCAAGGCACTGACCAGGGAAGGCATGACCACCAGCCGTAGTGCCTATGAAAAGGTTTACGAAGCTAGCTGGATCCTGGCAGTTTGCAAATGAAAATAATAGAGGCAGAAAAGGGAGTGATCGCATAATTGTAAAGCTGGCGTGAGGGTGAGGGGAATGAGCAAAGACTCTAACTTGCTGGCCACTTCTTGTGCAACTTTTTCTACTATTAATTTCATGGTCAGAATCTGACACTAGTGTAACTGTGGTCAGCCGAGTGGACCCTTGGTTCTAGCGTTCGTTCGAGGTTCTAAGTTAGTGTTACCACCTGCTCGGCTCGAGCCGAACCTCGGGTGCCAGTGGTCGTGACCAAATTTAGTAAAGTAGCATCAGCTCTTGCGAAGTGAAAGTGAGGCTTTCCACCACCTTCCGAGTCAATCAGTTCTCCTTTTCTGTCAAGAGCACAGTCTACCTGTCGATTGTCAAGGAAAAAGCATACTTTCTGTGGTAAGATGGTAACCACAGGCTCAAGTATCGAAATGAGGTACCTCTTTCTTTCTCGCTCCGACCCGCAGCACGAGAATGTGACAAGTTGGTTAGCCAAAGCTTAGGTCCTGCTTGGCGTTGTAAAGTATTGATGATCTCGTAATTTCGCGCGGCTGGAAGTGTCAATGGCGTGTTGCGCAAGATGACTACAATGGACGGTGATCGGCGGTACACGAGGGTGGGAAAAGATATGGCCCACCAACTATATTGTGGCGGAGCACGTGGGGGACTATCAAATGCAGTACAGTACAAACTTTCGAGAGGAAAGAGAAAGTACCTGTATGACATATCGTCCCCTGGTTGAGCCCGGTCGCGAAGTGGTTGGTGAATACTTGGAACAACCTTCCAGCACTCCCATGTCCGGGACGCTTGACACCGATGACTTGAATATGTGCAGCAGGTACAAGTGAGTGAGATGGGTGGGAAACCCCCACTACGATAGGCAGCACCACCGCGGGTCCGCGAGGAGGGCCGCCGCGCCCCATGCGGTGGCCACCTCGTCCACCATCACGACTACAGCTGGGCTCACCCGGAGCAGCTTTCGGAGGCATGAGAAAGATACAAAAATAGGCGAATGCTTGAGAGGAAGAAAGGAGATAAAAGGAACTATATCGAAAAGGAGATGGTGTTTTCTGTACCGCTTCTTCCCGAAGGCGTTGCTGCGGCAACTATTTAAGGAGAGCGGTCTGCGCCGTCGTGTTACACTCGTTCATCGAAGGCATTGCTTCATAGTGTGGGGCATGCCACAAAGTTCTGTCATTGAGATAACCGTCCCCAGGAAGCCTCTGTATGTTGTACAGTACACTGCACGGCAGTAGGCACTCTCAGGCTGATAGACTCTCTATATCTTTGGTTGAGCGTGCATCTGAGTATTCAGCGGCTACCAGTCAACCGTGACTATACCACGTACCGTATGTATATACAGGTGTGAGGGGCTGCCATCACAAACGTGATACGAGTTGGCTGGACTCGGGAAGTTCATGAAGTCTCCCTAGCCTGAGGTGTCTCGATGACTAATTACCATTATCTAATCTCTTGAGCTGCGCGGCATCGATCTTGCTGTTTCGGCACTTCCAGTGTCCATTTTGCTCACTACACGCGTGAATGTATACAAAAAAGCAAGAAAAACAAAGACAAAACAAGAGACAATAATTCTGCTACCGATGCAACGACCTAACTAGATTCTCTCACCTTTCAGCTCCCTCATAGCAACAACTTCGTAGGTATGATAAAAGATACACCTGGACACGTTCTTGGGTTCTAACTATTCCTTACTCGGCGCTAAGTGAGTGCAATCAATTGACGTTGTACTGTTCTAGTAACTGCGCGACTGCGTATTGTCCGCTAGCCATTGCCACCTGAGATGGTGTCCGGTCCTGGCTATCACACGCGGTGGTCTCGGCGCCAAGTTCAATTAGGACCTGAACGACGGCTAAGTTTCCCTTCGCCGAGGCTGCATGCAGGGGCGTGCTGAAACTCCCCCCTGTAACATTCACGCTATCTGGATCCTTCGCTGCGAGGTGCTCCACCAGGCGTGGGAACCCACACAGCGCAGCGTAGTACAGCGGCGATGGGGCGGGTCTCGTCGGGCACTCTGTCGGCATCGACTCTCGCTCGGGATTATCGATGTCATGTATCCATATCCAGGCATTAAAAGTCAGTTCCTGTTCGAAAAGGCGGTTGATGCCCAGACGGATCTCCTCCCTTTCGGCGACATTCCCGAATCGCGCGTGGTGCACCCAGTGCTGAGCTGCGTAGTTAGCCATCGTGAAGATCTTGACTGTTTCCCGGTTGAGCTGCACGGGTAACTTATCGTCGAAGTGCAGAAGCGAGGCGATGCACGTCTGGGTCGCGACCCAGTGGGAGTCTTGTATGTTGATGTGGAAGCGTCTGACCCTGTCTGTCACAACTTCGGCTAGGATGCGGTCCGAGAAGAGCAGGTTGGGCACCGACACATGCGCGAACTGCACAGTTGAGACACCGTTGATATTGTCCACAGTCACGAGGTTGTGGCAAACGGTGAATATATCCGCCTCTGGTGTCTCGGGGTGCCAAATCGCCTCGTACTTGGGTGTCGTGCCAGTGTCGTAGTCGATGGAGAGAATCTCCGAAAGCTCGTCGACGAGAAGCGGACGGACACTAGCTGCCAGAAATTGGAACATACGATGTGTGTGTTCCCAGTTTTCGTTCGGGATGCGCTGCAACACGCGACCGTAAGTCGGATCGATGGACGGGTTAAACCGCTCAAGGACGTTCTGGACGGTGGCAGGTAGACAACCAGGTAGAATCCTAATTTGACACATGACCCATCGCCAGCTATAATATCATGGTATGAGTAAGCTATCTCAATCGGCCAGTGGGAGGTGGTCACTCACTCGCCGGCAGCTTTTTCGGAGAGTACTTCCCAAGTGGAAACCTTATCTTCGTATCTCCACCTTTTCATCCTCCTGTTATTTGCAATGCACCACTTGATGTAGAGAACAATATCGTCCAGATGCCCCTGTGCCTCGTGAAGGGACACACTTTGAGATGTAAGAGGATGAAGGGGGCTGTGGATTTCTGGTTCAGGTAGGCTGGTAACAAAAATCCGCAGATCTTGACGTTTCAAGCCGACAAGAGCCTGAATGAGCCTGACCGCTTCGCGCGGGGGCTGTATGTTGAAGGAGAGACACTCGTCTAAGGCATCGATGATAATGTATGTTGTACCTTGCGCGGAAACTGCGAGCATTGCCTTCAAGCATCGAAGGAGCCTATCGTTGGTGGGCTGCTGGGTGCCTTTCCCACATTGTGTATATAATCCATGGAGAACGTCACGGCGTGAGTCGCACTGAGCACTGAGTTGTAACAAGACGGAAGCGACCAGGTTGCGAACACGTCGCTTGGCAGGATCGCGCCAATCACAGTAGAAATACGCCAAGGAAGCTCCCTCCGCGCATAGCGGCTTCAGGTTCTCAATGATCGCCGAGCTGCCGATGTGTCAATATCGAGAACGAACAACTGATTAGCTGAAGTGCTACACACATAAGGATGGTCTTGCCCGCGCCCGCTGTGAAACAACATCAACTAGAAGGAAGACGCATAAGATGGCAAGGTGCCTACATTTACCATGTACCCAGAATAGCGAGCCATCACTTTTCCACGCTTTCAAGTCATCGCCTTGGATGAGCCATTGGGAGGTCTCCTCGTGGTGGATTCCGTGCGCGATCCCGTGATTCGTCGATGGATCTGGCGGAGAGAGCCACTTTTGATACACCTCTACCTTCGCGCCTGTGAGAGAACCTCAGTTTCTGGGAGTATCAAACGCTTGCTAGGAGTACTTACTCAACTCAGGACTGAGAAGGGGATCGAAGGGCGGGGGAGCGGGTGGTTCTGGGTTTGAAGGTTGTGCCTGGGGTTGTGCCTGAGGCTGTGACTGAGACTGAGCGTGAGCCTCAGGTTGAGCTTGAGATTGGGATTGGGACATCGGGGTTGTGATGCTGGTCTGTTCTCAGAGAGTGGGATGTGGACGTAGGGGGGGGGGCGCGGAGTGGGGAGTGTGATAAGGATCCAAGTACAAGGGGGGAGGGCATAGGGTTAAAGCCATGATTGATGGCACGTCGCACGCACGGCCTTGATTCCAAGTCCGCCAGCACTGATAGTTGCCCAAATAACTTCAAGGGTTCCTTGCATTCATGCCAGATATGGTGGGTATAGACGCGCGGTTCCTAGCCAGGGAAACAATTACGGATCAGGTGTGCACAGACTTTCCACCACAGTTTATTACCATCAGGGTAAAGGCCTTGATTCCGGTGGTTAAGGTGCGATTGAAGTTCACGACAACGACTCGGAGGGAAAGTGTGTGTACAAGACGGAACTAATCGACTATCTGCCCAGTGGCGTGGAAACTGGAAACATTGTCATGGAGATTTCCGCACGCACTCAGGCTGCTCTATGACTCGAAAGTGTACTGCAATCAGGCAGGACGCATGGCAACAGACTTCTTATATCCGGAAAAGATGATAATTTGGCACCGGCGATTGCCAGCGTCGAAAGGAACCTCAAAGGTGGATGGGCACGAGCCTGAGTTCTAGCGGGCGACAGGCTCTGAGTCAATGTATCCTAGGATCTGCTAGCCCACGTTTTTGTGTAAATGACCTTCCTGCACATCGCCTTCTCACATCAACTTGCCTCGCCGCGCCAACGAGAGATGTCCATGGTCCATCCATGTGCAAAAAGGCGTGCGATTTTCGCCCGAGAATCCTGTTCGGTTGAAATAATTTCGGATTATAATCCGGATTATTTACATAACCAGATTGGCTATGATTGAGTGGCTGAGCTTGTTTCACCAAGAATCGATTTTTTTTGGCGGTACAATCTGGATTATAATCCGAGATTATTTCAGCCGAACAGGGCCTAAGTCGCTTCGAAGCACAGGCCTAAACGTTCAAGCATATAGGATATAATACGGATAAAACCTCGAATGTGGTTTCAAACCAAGAACGGACCACACGCAATATGCAGACGTGCTTCAGCTGTTCGCTTTCCATACCCAGACGTCACGTCACCATCGTTTTTGTTTAATTCTGACGAGATATGTTGGAGGTGCAGCCACACGCTGCGGCGTGCCAACTCTGGCAGTTGATTTTGAGATCAGCGGGTGTTCTCCATTCGGGCTTGGATGCGTGGGAACCACGGCCCGTTAAGCACATGGCTCACACCGGCAGCACAGATACTAACTTAGCATCGGAACTACTTTAGACCAATCATTCCCTTTGTCTCGCTCCAGTACATAACTGTCTTAGCTCGGACCTCACCCTTCATTATGGTATGATACTGCGTAGCTGTAGCACCTCAGTCTTTTCCCCCAAAGACTGAGGTCCGTAAACATTCTTTACATTCACTTTTACATTGCATTAACCATGTATCTAGCCGTCGTTATTCTTCTACAGGTTAGATATACAATACAGTCTTTTCCCCCAAAGACTGAACTGTCATTATTCTCCTACAAGATATACTCGATTTGAAGTTCTGGCATCATTCGTTGGTTAAATGCAACGCCCTTTTTCGTCATCCATCACGTTATCATGATGCGGCTAGATTTAATGTGTGAGAGGAGAAGTAGCAACTGAAGGACATTATTTGTATTCAAGTTCTTGATGTTCTTATAAACATTTGCATTCGACAAGTTATGTTTCTTTCCCAAGGCCTCGAAGGTTTGCCAGCAGAATCATTCCAGTATCAGGTAATTAACCTCGAGCCTACGCATGAGCAGATCATCGGCAACAAATGGACCGCCGAAATAAATGGGAACTTGCGTCAGCTCCGAGTCGTCCTCATCATCCTCGAGATATTCATCAAACACCTCCGCAGCCCCAGAGGCTGCACAGACCCAGGCAATAGCTAGACGAAGATTGCAAATGCGAGAGTCAGGTAATTAAACTATATCATATCGCCACCATTTCCCTTTCCAAATTCTATTTCATTGCCATCGTTGAAGGGAATAGTGTATGATACGTCCTTTGGTCGAACGACTCAGAAATAATATTTCCACTATTTACAACGTGACCGACACTAAGCCACGACCGTATAGCTCATGACCTCAGGTTCACCTTCAGTCATGATTGTCGAGTATGGCTTCAATGCCCCATGCTAATAGTTTCTGATGCCTTGAATCGTGGGCGTTGATTTCGATATTAATGACATTAGCAAGATGGTTTATGAGTTCTCGAACGAGCTCTGCTCTCAACATCTGGCCAGTATGTCTCACACAACGCACATTTGTCTGAATAACGCATAAATGAGTAGGACAATATCCTAGGGAAATCATTGCACCTTTGGGTGGACGGCGAATGGGATGATGTGCGTGCAGTGGGGTATTTCAACCCTACTATCCCTAATAAATGGGTAACGAGCAATAGTGCAACGAGCGCCATCTCGAAGCGAAGACCTAAAAGATATCTTTAGCGGAATCTTCAGTGGTCAGCGGTGGATCGAAGTGTACAAGATCTCTCAAAGCCGATTGACTCCGTCGAACAGTGGCCGATTGTAACAACGCTTCAATTTCCTCCATGCGTCTAATATTTGGAGTAGGATGTTCGGTATCCTGAGGGGTCTTTTTACCACCTGGATTTCTGACTGGGAAAATAGAATTTCGGATACTAGATTCAACGAAGGTCGCATCTTACATGGGATGACAAGATGGGACAAATAATAGCTTGCAAGGGCTGTGATATACGTCAGGTTTCCACCATTTTGAGTTCCTGATGCACAATTGCTGCCCAGTCATCCGGACTGACAGAGCGATCGCCGCCCAGAGCGTCGGCTCGCACACTGGAAAAATATTAACATGAACACGATTGCTGTCATGTAAGGGAGAACTGATCATGAAGGGCGTCACCGAATTTCTTCACAGCCACCGTGACGATTTCGCATTTCCCAAGTTCCACCGGAAATTCTTGAGCTTTCATTTCTGGAGACGGGGAGTGCTCGATCATGGCTCGTAGGAGTTTGTGCGCTGGCACATCGAAAGTCGAAATTTCTGCTCCAATGCGTCTGGCGGTCCCCAATAATGGATTTCCCATGAGTATAAGATCCCAAAGGATGAACTGCCTTGATCCGACGTTTTGGATAAAACTTGTATGGACAGGAGCGAATGATGTCATCCAAGTTCCATCCTACCGGGACGCATCTGAGTCACATGATTCACCAATCCCAAACACAACGCACTGCTCAACTTTTCACTATCTAAACACCGTACAGTATTGTGTACAATATGCCATTGAGGGAATTCAAACGTCAAACGCGCTGCTGCCCCACCCCGGGCTACGCTCTTCCTTCTCTTGTTTCTCAGCGACCAACTCATTAAAGCCGCGTAGCTTCTGCAACCCAGCCTTAGCGCTATCCCTCGTCTGCTCTACCGCATCCTTCGCCACACCCTCAACGCCCCCCATGCTGACATCCACATCGATATTAGCTCCAGCTTCACGCGCCCGCTCCCTTAGCGGCTTCGCCAATGTACTCTTCGGCCCGTGCTTCTCTGGTCCAAGCACCTGCGGCTCCGCGCCGAACGCAACCTTTGCATTGCTGCCGTTGCGAACAATCCCGGAGCCCGTCGCGCGCAACCCGGCACACAGTCCGCCCTGCGTGCGCCGCAGTCGACCGACTTCGCTCCACCAGGCCGCAGCGAGTGCAGAGCCGCGCGTGAGCCCTGCATCTTCGAACACCTCGGCGCGTATAGTCGCATCCCACACGAGTGCATCCGCGTTTTCGAGAGCGCGGCGGATGTTCTCACTCAGCGTTGTCTGTAATGCGCCTCGTAGACGCGCGGTAAGCAGTGGGCGGAACACGGTGAGTAGGACCGGGTGATTCGATTCGGTCACGCGCACGTCAACGTCATCGGAAAGGTTGACCTTGACATGATCGACACGCAAGAACCTCTGTCGCTCGGCGCGCTCGGCGAGTCCTCCTGGTGTATTCGGGATCAATCTAACCTTGATGTCGACGTCAACCCCTTCGGGTGGGAGTGTAACCTCCGCGAGACCAGTGAACTCCGCAGGCCCGACGGTGGCCTTCAAGTCACGGTAATAGAAAGAGAGCTGACTGAGTTTGAGCCGTAAACCTTTAGCATGGACGTGCGTCAGCGCTCCAATGGCTGTTGATGATGTCCCTTCGCTGGGCGCAGCGATTTCAACGTCGGTGATGTTACGGATAAAAACATGCCCAGGAAGGAGCCCAACAGCAGAGATATTGAGGTTTTCGAGCACGAATTCGATCTTATTGTCAACGTATTCAGAACTATCACCGTGCCCGTGAGCGACGAGAAGACATCCGAATGGTGGAAACCTACCGAGGGATTGGGATACTCTTCAGCATGCAAACAAAGCGTGGTAGATAAACATTGAAGAGATCTGTCCAGAGCCACGACGTGCCGCTGATGGCAGCCTGTAGACCCACTGTTGTGGCATCAATGAGAGTTTCTTCAAGGTCGCGCCCAAACTGGGCGTGCGCAACCCGCACGGCCTGCAAATCCTTGTCCCGCTCCATACGCTCCTGGAATTCATGGACTTCTCGACGCAGCGCAGCGAAATCCTCCTTCCACTGGCGGCGGTTGTCAGAACCCCACTCGGTCAGTTCTTTCCACCGACGGTGGAGGTGCCGGCGAGTGTTCCCAATCTCCTCCGGGTCATTATCGCCAACTTGTTCGAGTGCGTGCTGCGCAAAAGAAAGATAGTCGTCAGTCCATTGCTGCAGGTCTGGATCACTGCGAATGTCGATGACGCAAACGCGCAGGGCGGAGTACAAATCCTCCAAGCTCTTGCCACCGGCAATGTTCTGAGCGAGACTGGCCATAGAGCGTATGGCACGAATGAGATGTTTCTCGGGTGTCGGGTCTTTGATGAAAGACTCCAAGGATGCTGACTGAGCAGCGTCTGTGGCCACGTCTCCCGTCACCTTGAGCCACTTTCGAATGAGATTAAAGAGCGCATCAAGCGACCGACGATATTCTGGATCCTCCTTTGCGCGCCTTTTCATCTTGAGCGGTGTTATCAGCAATGATGGACTTCTCAGTAGAAGGGCAAATTTACCGTTGAGATGGCTGCTTGAAGCCTCGTACGAGAGCGATCCGTAAACTCGACGGCCTTGTTGCTGGCAGATTGAGCAGAACCAATGGCGGCAGAGCCAGCGTCCTTGGTAGTATCCATGCTCTTCTCGAAAGCCTCGCGCACGTCTGCCTTCTTCCAACTCTCTTTTGTCTGCTGCTTGATACCAATATCGTCGCGTTCGCCCGCCTGAACTTGGTCTTCAACTTTGCGCAGCTTCTGGGCTGCTTGGCTGGATTTCTCCCCGACCACCTCGGCGGCGTCCGCGAGTGACAGACGGGTGAAGGACGCGAAGTCAGAGAAAACGCCAGAACCCTCTGTCACCGTATTCTCCCAGAAAATCTGGAGCGACGTGCGCAGGGACGAGGCGATTGCTCGGGAATCGTTCAAAAATTCCCCTGAATCCATTGGGGAATCTATGTCGAGCGAAGACGCAGCGATGTCGGCTTGACTAAGGTGCCACAAGGCTTCCTGGACAATGTTTTCACCTATGACAGACATTAGGAGCATACGTAAGTTGGGGATGGAGGGATCGTACCGTTCTTGTGAGCACCATAAGTCTTGTAAGCCTCCAGGATGCTACGAAGGTCCTGGGCTAGCTTCTTGCCATTTTGGCTCAGCTCACCCCCACCTGGGGTCTGCTCGACTTTAATAAGTTCGGATTGAAGTAGCTCCTCTATCCAGGCATTGGTCTGGGACTGTGAGGGCTGCTTGCCTGCACTGAGTGCGGCAATGACGGATGTTATCTTGTCCATACTACTAGCAAGTGGTGAATTATGAGGCGAGAAAGACTCAGGCAGGGGACGAGCTTATTATATATGTCAACGGGAGCGGGAGCAGTGTGGCGATCTCAGCCCAGGAATGACGTTTTCGAGGACGCATATAGGCATGTGATTAGGAAGACTCCACCCGTGACTGAAAAAGAGGTGGCGGGCGTGTCATCGCGTACGCGGATGCATTTCCCAACACATGAAATGGAATTATCATTTTAGGTGTGTGTAATGAAAGGGAAAAATACAGGGCATTTGGCGGAGAATGCAAGGAAAAGACGATGGAAGAAATGAGAACAACGCAGTAGGACCCGCAATCAGTCGAAGAGACCAAAACCCTTGGAATTGACAACGGCCAGTCAGTATCTCCCCTAAAAGGGTCAAAGGGAATACATACCATATCTTCGTCTGATTCCTCTTTCTCCTCTTCCTTCTTCTCTTCTGCGGGTGCCTCGGCAGCAGCAGAGGCGGCACCGCCGGCAGCAACGGGTGCACCGACTGCAGGTGCGCCGCCGCCTGAACCAACATTGGATAGAAGTTCCTTCACATTTTTCCCTTCAAGGGCCTTGGCAAGAAGGGTGGCCCAGATGGGTTCAAGGTCGAAGCCTGCTGCGTTGGTGATGGCAAGGATCTTCTCAGACTGGGAAATGACAATCAGATGTCCGGCCGAGTGTATTGCAGATAAACTGCGTACGGTGATGTCTACACCATCGTCAGCGAGGATGAGGGATGCGTATGTTGCGGCGAGTTCTGTGGAAGCCTAGGGAAGTGGGTAGATATGTCAATACGTTTGGTCCACCATCCCATCCGTATCAATAGTCATCCATCCACTACAGATATGGTCCCCAACGACAATAAAAAAGTGTCCATTGCGATTCACACTGAGTATAGAACGTGTATACTTACCATTGGGTGTTTATTTGGCGAGAGTTGAGCGTCGGTGTAACGCAGAACGGTATCGAGAGCAGTAAGTAAGGTTTTCCGAACGGGATGGATGGGAAAGAATCATGTGATCAAGTAATATGTCGAGTGACGTTATTTGGGGTTATTTGTAGTGCCACGTCTTTGTGTGGCAGGTGCTGGTGCTGGTCATTACTTAGTTGTATTAGAATCATCATGAGCGGATGTAAGTTGATGTTCTATTCCACTATCCGTCCACCCTCACCGTCCTCCAGTCCGGTTCCTTAACCTTGTTCGACCTTTCCTACCCATTCTTCCCGAAGTATCGTCACCCGATCGCAAGGTTCTTATATCCTTCCATCCTAGAAACTCTATATATTTATCTATTTTTCTTTCAGGTTCCTTTCAACCAAAAAGTGCTATGGACGGCTGTTACTCTCCTTATTTTTTTGGTCTGCTCACAAGTCCCCTTATACGGCATCATGTCCTCCGACTCGTCTGACCCGTTCTACTGGATGCGTGTCATCCTTGCCTCCAATCGTGGTACCCTTATGGAACTTGGAATAAGCCCCATAGTCACTTCGGGCATGATAATGCAGCTTCTGGCAGGCGCTAATCTCATCGACGTCGACTTTTCCCTCAAGGAGGATCGTGGTTTATTCTCAGGAGCACAAAAACGTGAGTGTATGCCCATACATGCCCCCCCTAATCTCTGACCTTTTTCGGGACAGTTTTTGCCCTTTTGATCTCCCTCGGTCAAGCCACTGTCTATGTGCTCACTGGCCTTTACGGCCAACCTCGGGACCTCGGCGCTGGGGTCTGCCTCTTGCTCATCATCCAACTCGTGGCTGCTGCACTTATTGTGATTCTCCTTGATGAGCTCCTTCAAAAAGGCTACGGTCTAGGCTCCGGTATCTCTCTCTTCATCGCTACCAATATCTGCGAGTCGATCGTCTGGAAAGCCTTCTCACCCACTACTGTTAACACCGGCCGTGGCCCCGAGTTCGAGGGTGCCATTATCTCCCTGTTCCACCTCCTCTTAACCTGGAACGACAAGGGTCGTGCCCTTCGTGAAGCTTTCTGGCGTGAACGCCTCCCCAACGTGATGAACCTCATCGCCACTCTTGCCGTATTTGCCGTCGTCATCTATCTTCAAGGTTTCCGCATTGAGATCCCAGTCAAGAGCAACCGCTTCCGTGGCCAACGCGGCTCGTACCCCGTCAAGCTCTTCTACACCTCAAACATGCCCATCATGCTCGAATCCGCACTCACTTCTCATATCTACATTGTTAGCCAGATGCTCTTCTCCCGTTTTCCCGACAACTTCCTTGTTAAGCTCCTCGGCGTTTGGGAGGTGCGTTGCTGGGCCACCCACCATCCCTTACCGCTCTGACTTTGCTTTCTCTTCTTAGCCGATGGAGGAATCAGCCCAGCTTGCCGCCACATCTGGTATCGCTTATTATATTTCCCCTCCGCGAACGCTCCATGCAGCGTTCGTTGATCCCATTCACACGATTCTATACATTCTGTTCATGACATCGGTATGCGCAATATTCTCCAAAACATGGATCGAAGTATCCGGGTCTGGCCCCCGTGACATTGCCAAGCAGCTCAAGGATCAGCAGCTCGTAAGTGGTCACCCCTTCCCCCTTTCGTGCCTGGCACTGATGCACATCAGGTCATGGGTGGCCACCGCGAGGGTTCGATGTATAAGGAACTCAAGCGTGTCATTCCGACCGCCGCTGCACTAGGAGGTGCCGTCCTCGGCTTGCTGTCTGTCGCAGCGGACTTGATGGGCGCGATTGGCTCTGGCACTGGTATCCTCATGGCCGTCACAATCATCTATTCTTGTGCGTATTATCACCTTTGTCTCTATGCTTATATTCATGCGTTTATTTTAAGACTGGGAAATCGGACAGCGGGTACGTGTCCTCGCTTTTTCTCGCAAGATTAATGTATTCTAACTGCCATATTTACGCAGGAGGCCGGCGGACCTGAGATGGCTGCCCTCGGCGATTTCCTGTGAGCCTTTGCCCTTGGAAATTAGCCTCTTTTTTTCGGGTGAGCCATAGTGATCAGGACGTATTGGTGGAAAAATAGGTTAAGGAGCGATGTGACCAAACTCGTGGTACACGCCAGCCATCTAATACCTTGCATATCGTACCGCGTGCCCGCTGTGCTTGCAATGCAATGCTCCCTGTCCGCAGGATGTATCGACATGAGACTTTGCTGTGCATCGCCAGTGATGAGAGCAATAGCGGCGCCCGGCGGTCAGGTTGTGCAAGTCGTCTCGTTGAACTTACAAGATGAGCCAAGACAGAACACCCACTGCAAACGTTTTAGTTCGATAAATAATAATTCTATCTAGGCATTAACGTCCCATCGGCTAGCGACATGAACACTTATGCACATACCCTACACACCATCAAGTACCACGCCATAAACATAAGGACCATCACAGAGCTCCAAAAAAGAAGTCTGGCATACTCAAGCCATGATAACTTACACAGGTTATCAACATCCCCAAGGAAGGTTGCCGATACCATAAAATTTGGGTGAAGCAAAGTTGAGGCAGTCCGGCACGTCGCCGAGGGGCTGCTCACTCTGCAACACAACAAGTGCGAGCACAAACGCGTCAAACAGGCCTGGTATCTCGCAGGCGTCTTCGAAGACATCAAGACGCTGCGATTGGGCGTCCGGCGTCGTGCGCCAGCGCGCGAGGGGGAGGAGAGACGAGTCTGAGTCGTCTGCGCGGAGGAGCTAAAATGAGGAGTGTGTAAATAGAGTGATCGGCGCGTGCCACAAAGGGAGGGGGTGGGTTCGTACGTAGCCGACGCCATCTTTACGCTCTGTGATGGTGTACCGGGTGTCGTCAAGCGTGAGGACACGGGATCTGCAACCAAACCAACCCATCAGGATCGAAATTAAACGTCAAAAAAGCATTGACACGGGTGGGGAGTAAACGTACTGCGCATCCGGTGCTGCAGCAGAGTCCGCGAGCGGGAGCCACTCTTTACATTTCACCTTGCGTTTCCGCTTTTTATTCTCGCCGCCGCCGAATCTCATGCGCGGGCTCGCGCGGTCCCATCCGAACTGAGCCAGTTCCTCGTCCGCTACGGCCACATCTGCATGCGCGTCAGAGTTGGGGCAGAGCCCCGCGCGCCGTACGGATGTCTTTTTGAGCTTCGCGTCTGAGGAGGTGGTGTAGAGCGCGCGACCAGCCGCATCGAGTATGGACGCGTTGAGGATGCCCGCGCCGGGCGGGGATGTTATCCTAAGCTTGCGCGCGGTCCGCTCGGTGTACGCGGGTGGGGGTGTAGAGGAGGAAGGACGGAGGAGTTGTTGGTCTTGCGAGTCGGATTTGGGTGTGTAAGCGGGGGGGTCAGTGATAGGGATGGACATATTTTTTCTTTCGGCGGTGCCGCTTTGCCACGCTGGCGTGATGCATGATGAGGTTTTATGTGCGTTTAACAGAGGTATCGTATTACAGTACTGTACAGTACAGTGGCCGACCGTGTCTGTGTCTCGAAAAGAGGACAAGGTCTTATCCATTTTCGGTTGCGTCTTTATATCCAAATACGTATCCGTGGCAACAAACCCTCGGGCCCGGGTTGCATGCCCGCTACTACTGTAGAGATGGCGAACAACTCCCTGCCCTCCTCGGCGGAGTCCTCGCTTTGTTTTTCGGGTTTGATCAGCCTCGGACTGAAGTTTTAAGTTGTCATGAACGTTCAAGTTGTATGTTTACTTTGTCGATTACTGCCTGCCCTTGAACTCGAGAAAACATAAGGTGCGTGCAGTACTCTTCAGCCTTATATCACACAGACCTTACCGCTATCACGTGTCAGGTCCAAAGCATGGATGGAGGTCCAAAACATATGGGCCAAGACTAAACTGATCACCGATGCGTCGCAAGTACAGTGCTACGGAACAAGCAAAGTTCCAAAACGCCACCATTCTGCCCGCGTGCAGGAGACCCAATGATACAGCATATTTATGGCGACCAACCCTGCTTGATAAATTCGTTATGGAGACTCGGAATTGTTAGCCACACCTAGTTTTTATCTGATATCTGAGTCTCCTCCAGACCATGACACTGGTAATATTGCTTTACTACGGACGACATTAAGAGCGGGATTTTCTTACAACCCTTAGTTCTCCGACCTTTCCGCCACTTGTCGGCCCTATTCCAGCGCTCCTGATGCGGTCTGGGTTGTTTCTGTACATACCAAGCAGTTAGGTGCTTCCCTTTCCCCTCTTTCTTCTCGTGCCTCTTCTTGATTCCTGTATCTTACTCCCGGGTTGGATAAGGGCCAGTACGCTCTCTTCGAGCTCTGATCTCCCAAACGAAGTACACATACTTTCCCCTCTCCTCCGTGATTCCATCCAGCTCTGGGACCCTGAGAACTCGAACAGGGGACTCTCTTCCATGTGGATCACTGGATCATGACCAAATCCTTGGTTTCCCGTTGGTTTCATAGGCCCGCTGGGTGATCCCACCCCGGCAGTTTCCCTACTAGTGACCAGCCGCCTAATACCGACCAACGGACGATGAGCTAGCCCCAGCCAGCCATTCCTGCAGCCTGAGGTTGAACGCGGCCCCCCAAGCAAGCTTATACAATGTCGTCCCAATCATTGGGTTTAGCACTGTGGGGATCCCTGGCGCAGCCGTGTTAGGAAGACGAGGAGTGCTGGCCGCCCGAGTGCTAGGCATCTCCGTGGGGAAGTGCGTTTGCCCACGGCCTACCCACGAATCCCCTGGTTGTTTGAAAAGTAGAATGCGATTTGGAAACTTCACACCACAGGCCGAGGTAATTGGCCCAGGCCAATGATTGGCGATGAGCTTGACGCAGTCAACAAGCTCCATAATTCTCTGTGGATGCCCCCCAGTTCTTACCTTCTGCCCCGGAATCCTCCCTCGCCCGTTGGGTATTCTTTGTGTTGGCTGGAGTTCGACTTGATTAGGGTAAAGCAGCAGTGACAACTGTCGTTGGAATACTCTTTGGAATACTCTGAGGATCCGAGTCGCATTGCCCTCGCAAGTCATTTTACGACCTGTTACAGCTGTTTCGAAAATTGTAGACGTCTCTGAAAAAATCACTTGTGGAGCTGTGGCGCCAGGCCAAACAAAGCCCATTTGGGTAAGAGCCGGCAGGCCTGAGGTGCCACTATGGTTGTGCGACTACTGTCACGTCTGTAGAGTGGTCAAAAAAAATTGGTGACTACTGAACTGTTATTTACTGACCTTCTGCTTGACCACCTTCAACTTCTCCCGCAGCAGCCCTTTGTGGGTGGGCTGGTAGCTGCTGTGGTGCCCGGAGAGCTGGATGTGCGTTCCATGGCTGCTCAAAGGCCCCTCTATTGAGTGCTCCTTGGATCCAGGCTAGAGCAAATCTTGGGGGCGGGGAGGGGCATGGGACCAATCCCAAGAAGGTGCCGGTACCTTGACACTCCAGGGCGTGCACTGTTTGGATTTGCGGCCATATATGAGTGTAGTTGAGGACTCGGGACTGGAATGACTTGATGCTACTCCGCTCAGGCTATAATGGCCTTTCTATACACCCTCCTTGGCAGGACCATCACTTAGCTAGCCCTCAGGACCTATGCAGACTGAGCCCTGCAGTGTTCACAGCATATACTCCACACGGTGTCATACTTATCATAACCAGCAGCTGACACTTTACCCAAAGTGCCGCCAATCGTAGCCAACACTTTACCCCAACTGAATTTCATCAATGCCAAGCCGACGCTTTGCCCAATTGGGGTATTTGTCATCATATCGTTTTTTTTTTCTTTATACAGTCAACTCTCACATAAGGCATACCCCTCGGTCGCGCCATATTTCTATCACAACTCATACCAAGTGCTCCGGACCAATCTACAATGAAAGAAGGATATTATATTGATATTTGGAATGAGGTCCGGTCACCCTCATCTCCTTGTAGTCACCCTTCCGAGTGTGATTGAGGGGTATGCCTTATATGAGAGTTGACTGTATACTGTACGTCTACAATTTTCGAAACAGCCTAAAACAAATGACGTACAGTATACAATGATACAATGATGTTGGGAGAGTACCAATCCGGTACTAGCCCGATCTGTATTAGCTGAGTCAGGATGCTAAATGAGACATCCGGACGCGCACTGATCTGTTTTAGATTATGGATAAGATGGAGAGATATACAGTGGTATACAGACATTGTACGGGGACAATAGTAAAGTAGAGAACAGATAACTGTTCGGCGGGCACCCCCCATCAATCTGCGTGTGATCCCCTCTCATGAAGATATAACCTAGCACAAGGCAAGCACAGAGATACAGGAATCCTCAACATACTATTGTAGAGGAGCAGCATGGTTCGTGACGTTGGCACGCTGCTTCAAGTTGTAGAGCCCGGAGGTGTCGTGAGACACGATATACATCACTTTGTATCAAGGGAGAGTTCGGTTCTATTATATGATATGTTTGTCTGAGAGACGTGGGACCTCGTTCGGAGCCTGAGGAGCATATTGATCTTACGGCAGACACCCCACCCTCAATTACCTCATGAAGTTACAGCGATGCTTTGAGTAGAATCCACAAGGGCAGACAATTAGAACGAGGGTACTGTTAGATTCATGATCACCCATGCGAGGCAAACGACAAGGGCCTTGATTCTGTGGCGAACACATGCGCTGCTCAGTCGTGGCTGCACATTATTTAAGTCAATACAAATACATACAACAAATCAAATAAGAAAGGAGCCGTGTTTCGCGGTGTATGACCCATGAGGTTATATGACTTCCCGACGTAATCGGGAATTCGTGACGTAAGTTTTGTTCTTCCCTATAAGTACAAGACTATACCTCTGTAGTTCATGTTGCATCGCATTCGTGTCGGAACTTTTCCCAGCACGTAATCGATATTATCAAGGACCGTTCCGATCCATCCAGTATGACGTTCTGGTGCCCGGTGCAGTGACGGTGCTTCGGCTTCCCGGACCGGCTGTCGCCCCGAGTCGCCGTGAGAACTCTACCAGTCGGCTTGTCAGGCCGCATGTCAGGCTCCAAAGGTCATAACGAATGGTCTTGCGACGATAAAATCGTACCAGTTTCATTCATTTTTAAAAGTTGGAACCCACGATCGAGGATTTTTGTGCGCCTGGTAGGGGTGCTAGTGACTTCTCGTCCCCTTAGCCAGACTTGGGCAGTAAACATGCCCAGTATGCCATATCGTCCTTCTAGTTCTCGATGTTGTATCCAGAAATTTCGTAGGGCCCACTCTGCCGTTCGACATACCTTCTACCCCCAAAACGCTATGATGTAGTGCCGAACACTTCCATGCCTGTTTGAGGACCATGGTTGAGTTCAATAATATGAAATTAGATGGAAGCGCTGAATATCCGAAGGACCGCTCAAATGCCATGCCTGCCAGTGGGCTGGACGTAGCCCGCACGACACCGTGACGGATGCGTGCTGTGATATGTAAGGGGTTATCGGTTATCCGCCAAGTTTTTTCCGTCTTTATCTGGGCCATGTTATGTTATATGCTTGACACCTCTGCGACCGTGGCCACAATAGAAGACAGCTGACGGGTCTCATCTCGTCAGTTTACCCAGCTCTGCCATCCCTTGATTCCCTTCAGTGTCATTGCGTAGGTGCTGGACGTCGGCGATATATATCGGCTATGGAGAAACCGCTTCTACCTTCCCTTTGCGTGCCCGTCTTGCTTGATTCAAGCCGTCCCCCAACCATTGCCATATTGTTCTCGGGGTCGAAAGCCCCATCACCATGTCTCCGTTCGGACTACTGAAGCAGGTTGTCGGCTGCCTAGCACTTCGCTAGTCCTCCCGGGTCGTACGCTTGTACGTTCCTGTCCTAGTTAAGGAACGATATCTCTGCTATGGGCATACGCTGTGCCACTACTAGAACACGCGCGACCCTCAGTTATTAGCTAACCGACTGACCCCGCATAATTCGCCTTGATACATATACAAGCTGCGAAGAATGCGCGCCAGCCTGAGGGAGACCTAGGAAGTAGAGGTGTCCTCCATCTCACTGGGGGTGGCTACCCTCGGTCGTGACCGTTGCATCCGCTGCTAGTACACCACTCCCAGTTGGATTTGTCCCATGCCACGCGACGTGGTTCGGTATGTGCGTCAAATTACGAGGGGATCCCTCCGGGGATCTTGATCTGTCCTGGAGCTCATTGACAAGTTGACAACAGAAGATACAGTGTTTAAAAACGGCATTCATTGGGTTCGCGAGTTTCAGCCACGGCTCTTTGCAGCATTTGTAGTGGTAGCACGCTCGGATCATCGGTACCTGCCAATAAATCGCGCATAGTAAGGAGGTTGATTTATCATCGTTGGCCTGGGGACCCTTAACAATTAGTAGGTAGGACCGCCGTCTTCTCATGCCAAGTTTGGGCTGTCAGTGTAGTGCCCCGCATGGGCCGCATGGCTCATGATCAGACAACCGTCCGCATTGTTGATTCTTCGACTGCTCACGCACACGTATCGGAGAGGAGTGTATTCTACAATGGATTCACTAGCAAGCAGACAGCAGCACAACTAGGCGAACACACAGCAGACATTCCTCATACAAACACGCCACAATACATCGGGACAGTGGACTGGCAGCGGCCAAAAATAACCGAAAACACACCTCGTGCCGCATCATGATGATCGCTGAGAACCTGTCGGCGCAATGTCCATCTGAGTTACGAGCTGCGACCAAACTTCGGTGAGACTGAGACTCCCGCTCTGTCGCAGCACGCGATCATGTGCGCGCGAACCGCTCGGCGGCGTGCGCGGGCGAACGAATTGACGCTGCATGTCCATGTGTGGTACAGCCCAGCGGGGGTCAACCGCACCCGCTCCTTCACTCCCATCTGGCATCGCTGAAACAGAGGATGAGCCTCCCGTGTATTGTGGGATTTGCGGGGGAGGACGTCCAGGCAGCCCCGGTTGCAAGTACGGGAGCCTTGGTGGGCTTGCGGATCTCATAGACGTCGAGAATGGGAAAGGCGTGTGAGGTGTATGCGGTGATTCATATTGCTGTTGGTGCCCGTGGGTGTATCCTCCGACTGTGGGAGACGGTGCAATCTGTGCCTCGAAAGACACTAGCTGATCTATGAGCGATGGATGTACCTGATTCCATGGTGAGGGTTCAGCATCCATACTAGGAGGCTGCGATGGCAGCTGTGGCGGAATTGGTTGAGGCCTTTGCGGCAATATTCCGGAAGCAGGACGGTGTGTCTCTTGCGGTGGACTTGGCGACGGATCAGTCATCATCCCTGATGAAGGGAGAAGTGACGACAGGGGTGCGGAGGCTGCAGCGCGCACAGTGGATGTCATGCCCGAGAAGACAGCAAATTCATCTCGCCTTGGCACAGCAAATGGCTCGGTGGCCGTACTTGCTGCGCGGAAACTTTCTGTCGCCTTCTCGAGATGCCTCTTCACAATGGGCTATGTGAGAGCCCAGTATTGGCTCGTCAGTTCTGTCATGATGGGATAATGGAAGAGAGACACACAAGCATCTTGACTGCACGGCCACCGAACGGCGCAGCGCCCTCAAACAGCTCATAGGCAGAGCGGAGCTCCATTAGCGCTCCAGGTGCCATCTTACTTCGTGGTGCGCGCACTGGAACCAAAGCGAGCATCACCTGTGTTCTTGGATCAGCTCTATCCGGGTCGTACTTATGAAAATAACGGCTTTACCGAGGCGGAGAAGGCATGTGTCCACAATACCCAGAACCTGGAAACACGATTGGGAAAGACGGTGAAGGCGGCACGAAGGTTAGACAAGAGCTGGCAAGCAGAGCGGTAGCCGGAGAGGATGGACGGTGCGTATGTGCCCCGTAGTGGGTCGGTGGGATGGTCGCACAGGCCCTGTGCGAAGAACGCACGATGGACGTAGAGCAATGCTGCCAGTCCATGGAACATTACTCTCAATGAAATAGCGGTCACAACAATTACGACGCACTCAGACAACGGTAGTTTCCTGGCATGAAGTGTTGCATTACTAGAGAGAAAGGAGCGCCATCAGGCAGTGGGTCCAGGGCATATTTGGGAAACTCCATATCGCGGATCTGGCGATCAAGGTCAAGGATGACAGAGTACTTGGGTGGGCGAGCGGTGAGAATGCCCGCAACAACCTCAGAAACACACTGCTTGCCGAACCGAGCCTTCCAATGTGGAACTGCACAAGCAAATGGTGTGTCACAAATGGCAGATGAGTACGATTGCGAATACGCACAAGACATTTGAGGGGTCCCCTCGGCATCCATAAGCTGTTCAAGGTCCTGTGGAAGCTCACAGTCGACGAAAGGAAGCGAAAATGTTGGCAAACGGCCTGTGGCAAGACTCTGCAAGGGGTTAGGATAGTTATTCTGAAGAAAGAACACTCTCCCACCTGCCAACAATCCGTAATAAACAACTCCCAGAACAATGCTCGGCGTTTCTGCGTTTCGGTAGGCGACAGGTCCCATCTTGCACAATCTCGATCTGCCCGGCGGCCATCCGATCAGTGGCAGTTGTGTAACCTTACACAATGAACCTACGGAGGCCAATCTACATCCTAAATAAGCGGGGCATGAATTATCATCGGATGAAGAGCTCACACTCTGTGCCAACTTTGTTGCCAACCCCATTAATGCCCAAGTACTCTCAATACTGTCTTGGTTCGCAACAAGGCCCTGATATATTGCCATCAGACTGAACGCTTGTACAGTACTTACGGTAGGTGGACGGTCCAGTGGCTGTGCCAACGCAAGCGCCGCGCGAGCGAGCGCGTAGAAACGATCCGCGTCTGCATTCCCTAGTGGAGGCGGCAGCGCATCATCTGTCACTGCCCCAAGGCAAAATATGACAAACAAAAGGGCGAGATCATGAGTTGTTGACGTGAAGGAGGGAGGGACTCCACGTGGCCGAGCTTCGAGATAGTATAAGGGGAGAAGTTCCTCATGAAGCTGGCGCGCCTTTACAGCGCCAAAAAACCAAGGAGCTTGCTCAAGGTAGAATGTACAGAGCTGTGAGGCACGTGGCCAGGGAGGAAGGTACGCCTCGAGCACGTAAAGAGGAAGGCGTGAAGAAGCGTCTGGGAACGACGCTGAGGCCTCGATAATGGATCGGGAAAGTTCGGGAGGTGTGTCGCCAAGGGTCGGTGGGTTCGGCATGTCCCCGCCACCGCTGCTGGGGGAGGGCGAGTCTTCTTGAGAATCTCCTTCACTCTGACGAGAAGAATCGGGTGTTATGGGGTTGAACGGGAATAAGACTCATGATCTCTTACGAGAAGGAGGCTCTAAATATGTCTCCTTTAGAAGAGAGTGTATCAAACCAGGAATAAGATACTCACTTCATGACCGGCAGACCGCCCGTAGAACGTGGACGCTCCGTCATCGCGAAGCGCTAGCGTGCCGAATGTATCGAGTACTCGGTTGTCATCGGGCTCTGTAGACTCGTCATTTCGGTTTGTCTGTTCGACGGCGGAGTGGAGATCAATCATGGATTTTATTTTGAGGTCACGCTGGAGTAAAGGATGTGGATCACGCGAGACACTGGAGTGCGAAACCGCAAGAGCGTCTTCCAGTTGGCGAATACGGTCGCTCATCTCCGCGATCTTGTTGTGGAGTCGATCGGTATCGGCAAGGACAAAACTAGAAGCATACTTGTAAGGGGACGACTCAAAGAGGTTTGATATATGCACACCGTGTCCCTTGCCCTGTTACGAGGCTTCCTAAATGCAGACCATGAGCACATGCTTATGGGCAAACTACACAACTGCACTTGTAAAAAAAAAAAAAAAAAGAAGAGTACGGATAAGATACTTTGGTGACTCAAGCTTCGCGTATTGAGAGACGGGGGGCAGGTAAACAGCATGGAGAAATCCGGTGGGGATATCACTGAGGCCGAGCTAATGAGGACGCACCGTTCGGGCAGATGGAGGCGCACCCCCTTCGCGTACACGACGAACAGGGTGTGCCCTTGTCACATTTTAACTTGAGCCTAGCAATAAGAAGTTCTACTGGTCAGGTGGATGGGAGGAGAGGGGCGAGAGATAGAGACCGTCTGCATTCTGCACACGCTATAGCGCCGTGCGAGCGCTTCCACTCTCGCTCTCTGTACTTGGTTGGATTTGGTGGATCGCTACGTCCCGTTGGGCGAGTGGGGTTAGGTGGCATGAAGTGAGGATACCCCACTGCTCAAAGATTGAATACTAGAAAACACGTCTCGGGGAAGGGGGGAGAAAATGGAAGACATTTTAGAGGATGCGGTACACTATCTGTATGTAATAACCTGCCCGATAGTTTGGCTATGGCAACCCTGACGGGGCGGCGATCACCGTGGCTTTCAATTTCAGACGGGTCGAGATCGATCTTTATATACGTAAAGTTACGGTGACTCGCGGTCGCGGTGCCCTCATTCATACCCACGACGAGAGCGCTCCTCTCGTTCTTTCTCCAGCTTTCCGATTCTATCCTCTGCTGCATGGAGCATCTCATCCCACGCTACAAAGAGTTCCGACAAGCTGTCGACCTGTATGAGACATTTGAATTAGGTCAACTTGTGGGGGATGTGGAGCGAAACAAGCCTGTATGGCATACTGCCGGACGATTCCGGAGACACGCTTTTCAAGGGCAGCAGCTCGCTCAAGATCTTCTTCGTGTCGTAGTAGAAGTGCCTCGAGTCGTGGTTGTAGTGTTTCGTAGTCTACCCCGCGGATATAGAATTAAACCCAGCGTACGGCAGCGACTGGGCGCACCTGATAGCTTCCCTGCACCAGTGACCCCTTTCTGCTGCAGAGCATCAATCTCGCGCATGTCGTTGTCCGCTGCACGGATGTCGGGTTCAAGTTCTGTTGCCAGGGCGGCCAACTCGGCGGGAGACATGTGGGTATATTCTGACGGTGTAATGGTTGGGAGCGTGCCAGAAAGGGCAAAGGCGGGTGTCAAATATTGCGCATGCTGTTCGTCTGGGTTGTTATGAGTCTAGTTTTGGCAACGATAAAGAGATGGTGAGAATGGCTCACAGTGACTGATAAACTTTCGTAAAACTTCATAGGTGCTCGCGATATCATCCATCCTCCGCTGAGCGTGTTCAGCAGCACGGACCAATGTTTCACCGCGCTTCAATTCTGGCTGGCGTACCCGTAAGCCTGCGAGCGATTCGTCGTGCTTTGGGCCATAGAGGAGTGCCTCGAGCCATCGTATACGGAGCTCCAAGGACTGTATTGGGGCCAAGTGAGGGAGGGAGGATCCGAGACGATTGAGCTGGACGTCATCAATGTTTGTCATGAGATGGTCAATGGTCACTGGCAGTGCCACCACTTATACCGCAGCACCTGCACCTGGAAGCGCCCAAAGAGGCAACGCAACGTTCAGGTGAGAAAACACGCGATATCATACAGTACTACCCTTTGCTCTCTTCCATCACCCTTCCCTTATGCTTCTCTATCTCACCTCTCGAGTCGTCAGGTACATGTTCCCCTCTTCCCCTCCCTTCTCCTCCCTCATTTCTTTCCTCACAGTTGCCTCTCTGCATTCCTCTATCCGGGCTATGCCTCGTTCAAGACCCTATCCCAGAGACCTGCCTCAGAGGAAGATCTCGAACGGTGGCTAATGTATTGGTCTGTGCTTGCCTGTGTCGTAGGCGTCGAGTATCTCGCCGAGTGGCTCATTTCTTGGTCTGTCATTTGTGATCCTCTTCCATCTTCCTCTCATTCCCTCATCAACATCCTTAGGATCCCATTCTACTACTTTTTCAAGATGCTGTTTCTCCTTTACCTCGCTCTTCCACAGACCCAGGGTGCTTCCTACCTCTACCAAACACAGCTCGAGCCAATCCTCCGTGCGCACGAACAGCAAATAGACGCTGCCCTCGCCCAGCTTAGGGCCCGCGCATTCACTTTTCTACAAGCCCGTGCACGCATGCTCTGGGATTACATCGTCACCAGTGCCTCCACCCCTCAACCTGCCCCCGCCGTCGGGCCCTCTTCGGGCACCTCTGCCCAAGCGCCAGCGCTCAGTGATTCTGTATCCGGCCCAACACAAATGCTCGGCACGCTCTGGCGCACCTACGGCCCAGCTCTCGTCGCCGGTGGCACCGCGCTCCTCCAGCGCCAGGGCGTCGCTCCCAATCCTGGCGCCAGCAGCAGGTCCGTCGATGCCACCGCAACAGAATCTCCGCGGGGTTACGATGTCGGCGATGGTCCGGAACCTGTCCCCATGCCACGCATGCAGACCCGCACGTCATCCTCCGGGTCCGCCGCCGGCCTCAGAGAACGGGTCGCCAGCAGTACGAATATTGGTCCCGGTGGCCGTTTCGAGGAGATCGAGGTCCCGAGCGACGCCGAGAGCGAGCGACCTGCTGGCTCACCCCCTGCCGCGCCCCCGCGTCCTTCCAGCGGGTGGTTCGGCTGGATCTCCGCCGCGCCAACACATACAAAGACCGACTAAAGACATGGCAGTCGTTCGGTACGCCGAGGAGAGAAGCAGAGGAAGAGTTGATCTCTGTCATCCATCCACTTTCGTTTCAGTAGACCTCCCATGTAGTCTTGGAATAATGTAAGATACAACTTGCTCGACTACCCCATCGAGTCACTCAGGATCGACTGGTACCGCATGTGCAGTCGCACCTGATGTCAGGTGGGAGCACAAGCACTTGACTAAAACAACGAGCGGGCGAAACTTTTCGATACGATGCAATTTCCGTTTGAGTAATTACGGAAGATATATGCCTGTAAGTCCATGGGGAAGCAGTGTATAGACCGCAGATAGTAGTAGAAAAGCGGAAAAGGCGTTGAAAACGATCAGCAAGACTGTAAATCTAGGGGGGTGGGGTAAAAAGTGCGATCCGTAGTATTTGAAACTGTCCAAACGTGTCCAAACGTCCAAACGGGTCAACATCACAACTGATTACACAATGAACAGTGAAGGCGGATAGCGTCTTTGAAAATAATAGCTGAAGGCGGGATACGAGTCAGGGTACGGGCGTTAGAAGGAAGAGAAAGACTCACGAGCAACAAGCAAGGCAGCAAAGATTGCGATGACAACGGTGAATATGGGGAGGTATTTGATAATCTGTAAGAGTCGTCAGCTACGTGCGAGGTCAGGGAACGAACCACACCCACGATGGCACGACGCTGCTTCCTCACTTTGACATTGAAGATCGGCGCGTGGATCTGTTTGGACGGTCGCAGCCAAACTACAAAGGATTGGGTTATCTCGCAACAGTACAATCAAGGAAAACTCACAGAGTAAAATTGAATGCAGCTTGTCAACATAAGGGATCAGCAGGGCGGGGGTGAGCATGAACAGTAGAACGTGGCCGATGAGGAAGTCGGAGCTCCAGAGGGATAGCTCGATGATCTTGACGATAAACTCGCGCGCCGGTTGCGAAAGTATGTGCGCGCCTAGGCCACGATTGTACCACTTGCCCGTCCACCACGCCCGATTGGTCTCATCATGCTTGAATTCGCGCGAGAGAAATACCGATATCAACACTTTGTGGATAGCACGTTGGATGGCCACAATTGTGATAAGACCAAGGACGGCATGGGCCGTGTCCCAGAGCTCGAGGAACCACTACATCGGTCGGGTGAGGACGATCAACCTACATCGGCATGACGGGGTAAAGACTTACGAAGAATTCAAAAAACCCAACCATCCCGATTGTGCCAAGAATGTGGGCGATAGTTGCCATGATTGCGCCGAACCGCACGCAGCACGAGTCGAGTATTGGTCCAAGGGAGAGTGAGATGAGGAAGAGGACAAGTAAGACGGCCGCGTTCCATGCTATAGGGCCAATTGACACGACAGCAATGCGGATGAGCGGGCTTGGTGGCGTCTGGTCGGCGGCTGGGAAGGACTTGACAAACATATACGCGATGACGAGCACAAACGCGAAGCAGATGGGGAAAATGACCTCAGAAATGATAACTGCACGCCAACCTGCACGAGGCACGTCCCCTGACAACTTCTCCGATGGTCTGCCAAGTTTCTTCTTCTTGTAGCCTGTGATCATCGTACGCGACAAGCGGCAATATCCGATCCAAGAGTTGTTGTGCGAGCGCGAATTTCCCCGCGACATCCAACGCAAAAACTCGCTGTTGCTTTTGTGAGCGGATGTGACGCACAGCTCAAGTTAGAGGACTCACCGGTAGTCGACAATAAAGTCCGTGAACGAGAATTGGTGGGGATTGAAGAGGAATGGGGCGATACAAAGAGCGAGGATAGATATCCAAAAGTAGATCAGGTAAGGGGTCCAGAACGACAAAGTCACGTAGAGAAGCATTAGCAAAGTCCGCATGCCGAGGTAAATACTAGGACCAGCGAAACGCGAGAAGAGAATGCTGAACGAGATCCGAGTTGTCGCAAACCCGCGTCCTGTGGCAATGTACCGCGCGCCGCCGAAAGTAAGATTATTGAGGATTGAATGAGTATATATCTGAGTGGCGAACACTTCAAACAACGGGGACAACGACATAAATTGTTTGCTGAGACGCCCGAGTGCACGGCCCGTGCCACGCTCGACCAGTTCTGGGAAAGGAAGTGATTAGGGCTCGAGAGTCTCACGTAGGGATACGAACAAGCCAGGCACTTACCTTGAAGGAAAAGTGGCAACCATGCGATCATGAAAACCAAGAAGATACTGAAGATGCAGTGGTGAATCCAGTTAAAGACTGGATGGAGGTTGTAGCATCCTCCTTGTCCGTTCAGCGGCTGACCGGTGCTCGAGTATTCACATATTGTGAGCTGGGAGTTAAGCGTTCCCAGGAAGACCACTGCATAGCGTCAATTCCTATGTGGAACCTGAATGTGAAAGGCAAGGAACGTACTGGTCACAACGAAGATTTGCACAGACAAGATGATGAGCATGTTGTTGATGTGGAAACCTGGGTGGCCGTAGTAGAATGTGAGGAAGCGGTCGATAGGGAGCTGCGTTCCTAGATAATAATATTCGCGACTGAGCATCTGCTCGCCCATACCAGTACCAATCTTCGTCTGGAAATTCAAGATCGTGCCAAACCCGAGGTCCCGGCCCTTGCCGCACTGGTAGTATTCCGTGTGCTTGATACGCCCGCCACGGCCAAAGGCATTCATACCGGCATAGATATCCTCGTTGAGATGCAGGCCCTTCTGCGCTTTAGATACACCGCCGCGTGTATTCATGAACGTCGCGTTGAGGAAATCAGGGTGCCCATAGTGTAGCTTGCCACCGATCCACGCAAGCGAGCGCGCCGTCAGGGTACCAAAAGTCTGCTCCTTGCCAGCAGCGATATCCCCGAGTATGCCGATGTTCTCTGAGAAGATGTACTCACGCGCACCCACGATGGCGACGGGTGCAGCCTTGAACTCCTTCTGTCCCCACTGAGCGTACGGACTCTGGCCGCTGATTGAATACTCCTCGAACTCCGCAAGAACGTTACGAATTTTCAGACATTCTTCAAGATAGTTGTCTTGATTGGCGTCGATAAGCTGCAGATATTCACCGCGGTAGAAGATGATCGCGTGGTTCTGGTTGTCCGACTTGCCATCACCAAGGATTGGATTGCCGGGTAGTTCGATCCGGAACTTGGGTTTGCGCCGTCCGGTTTGCGGGTTAAACTCGGAATGACCATCGATGAGCGCAGAGTAAAGCCGCGGCTCGCCACCATCCTTGCGGGGCTCTTCCTCGAGGTAGGCGATCTGAAGTTCCGGATATGCACGAAGTAGGAACTCGGCATTCTCGTGCTCTTCCTTGTTGAACTTGGAATACCGCTGCATAGAGACGACAAACTTGAACTTGCGGCGGGCCATGCGCTCAAGCTCGCGCTCCAGTTTGTCGGTGTTGCCACTAAACATCTGAACTACCTCGGGGTTCTCGACGCGGTATAATAGTTTAATCGCCTTGGCATAGTTCATCATGCCCGAAACCGTGCGATAAAGCGTCTGAAAACGCAGCGAAGCCCAAATACGCGTACGGAGGGTGAACTCCGGAGCAGCACTCTTGAAGCCGATACAATAGAATGGTAAGTCGTCGAGTTTGGATGAGCCCTTCTCATCGCCTGGAAATGCGCCGTCGTAGATATCCGATTCTTGGGCCAAGATCTTGGTGTCCCTGACGAAATTCTCCCATTCTAGGCTGTGCAGCTGCTTTAGATATTCGAGAAGCGTGACACGAGTGTTTATATCAGATTCCTTGATGATCTCCCGCAGAGAAAGGAGGATCTGAAGGCATCCACCTCGTGAGTAACTATAAAAGAAGAATTTTCGAAATCAAACATACCTTTTCGTTGTAATGTGGGGTTAGGACCGTAAACGTGGGCATGGCGTCCACCGGCAGCGCTTCCGGCAGGGCCGTCGTAAGTGATTGAGCAAAGAACGAGATCCGGCGTTCCGCCTCAGACCCAGGCGGGAAGAAACTGCCCTTGAAACTCTTGTCGGTCTGCGCAACGAAGAATTGCGGAGCACGGAGACTGCGACGACCATCTGGGGTATCGACTTGATGATACAGGAGCTTCTGCACGTGGTCAATGGACAATAGGTGCTCGCGATACATGGAGATGATAATGGCATTCCATATTTGAGAGACAAGGACCTGCGACGGGTTAGCTCAAGGGATGTGGGTAGGAATGTGACAGGACGCACCTTGGGCTTGTACCGAACCTCTAAGTCCGAAGTCGCTAGAATCTTGGAATATATCCGCTTCGGCAAACGGGCGTAGATATCCCTCCAGGGTGTCCAAATTGATAGCCCGAGAACGAATGAGCGAGCGATGGAAAACACAGTATTCCAAATAATATACCACAAGAACGTGTCGAGGAAGAAAAGTACAAGATCCATGAAGAACATGATCGTAAGGGTAAAGATCGCCTGATTACGACAGAGGGCACTGCCGAACAGTTTTTCGTGACAGTTTTGGATCTTCATTCCGGCCATAGCGCGCATGGGGTCGCGAAAAGCAAGGGTCAGGAAAAAGTACGATTCAGTGAATTTGCACCCAAAGACGAGGAACCATAAAAAGATGCTCCCGAGGCGCGCTTGAGAGTGCAGGATGGGATAACTGGCCGTGAAGGTCTGGGACGCGAGATACTTGCGCGACTTGCCAGCGACGCGGTCGCCAAACATCCGCCCAGAGGGCATGATGCCGAACAGGAGGGTCACGATGACGGAGATGAAGAACTGAGCGATGCCGAGGATGAGAGCCAAGGATCCACCACCATCCGACTGATTCTCTACGATTGCGATGTAGACAGTAGGTCCGGCTGTGAGGCCGAGAGTGACGAGAAGGAAGAGCAATCGGCGAGTGAGGTGCGACGTATTGTTCCAGGTTGTAGGGATGTACGAAAATTCTGCAAGTGTCGCAAGAATCATGATGACTGTTGCCACGGCGCCTCCGAGCGCTGTTGCAGACCATGTCAAAGCAGCCGAGTGGCCACGCTTGGGCTGATAGATGGTCGGAGCGTTATACGCGGTATAGAACCAAAATAGTGAGATATGGATGACCCAGATGCGATTGAAGTTGACGAGTAGATGTCCGAACGAGCGCTTCTCGTAATATGTCTTGAAGAAAGCACGATTCCAGTCAATGCGGTCGAAAAGCATGAAACGTTGGGCAGGCGGAACGTCCACGAGACGAGACTGATCAAGGGAAAATTAATAAAAATTGGTTCAGGCGGTATTAAAAGAAAAAAAAAAAAGGAACCTTGTCGGTGAGGACTATGCGTGCGATGCCTTCCGGATACCAAAACAACTGATTTATATCATCATAACCGATGATACGATGGTGATCACGTTCTCGCCGTACAAACTTGCCGTCCACGGCCTCGTAGCCCTGATCACGAATGAAGCGGTATAGAGGCTTGATAACAGCGCGGAGGTAGAGGCCTTCTGGCATGGGATCGATCCGACTCTGGCACTCGGGAGACCGGTAGTAGTCGTCTGCACATTTGAAGATAAAACAGAGGCATTCAGGGACGAATCGGACTTGAGCCGCCTCTCCCCAGCAGAGGAGATAAAGGGCTATCTGACGCATGCGGTCATACTGGGACATGTTGTTCATCGCCTGACGCCAGCGTTCGAGGGCACTGGTCAGAGACTTCTCGGAATGATTGCGGCCACCGCCACGTTTCGAGCGGAGACGCTGGAGACCAGGGTTTTGAGTATGGCCAACGGCATCATCAAGGTCAAGTTGGGCGGCAAAGTACCACTTGCGGTAATTTGCATGCTGACCCCCGATATAGTCCGCATGGAGGGTGAGAAGTGCCTGGTTGGGAGACATCCGGGACGCACGACTGTCAAGGAGGTGCATCGTGAAGTCGAACTATCGCAAGGCTGTGAGCAACAGACGCCGAACGATGGAATATGTCGTGTTGGCAACGTACCATGTTCCGCATAGAGTCTCTTTGAAAGCCAAATTTCTGCTGGAGGTCGAGGAATATGTCTTCTATCTCCTCCTTTGAAAGCGGGATGGTGCGGTCGGCTCCCCACGCTGGATAAGGCTCACGGCCACTGCCGTACTGAGCTGCGCCAAAATCGCCCAAGGTTGGCGCCGAGGAGCGCCCGCCGTTGAAAGACTCTGTTGATGGTGCAAAGCGCTGTCCATGCTGTCCGTATACATCATGATCTGAGTCGGTATCCGGGTGACCTAGAAAATGGACGGTGAGGTCGAACGACAGCAGATCATGGAGAGGGAAGATAAAGACGGACTATAAGGGTCAGGATGGTCGTAATCGTTCAGACCGGCAGCGCTGCTCTCTGAGCCATAGTTGTCCCTGTGGTAAGGATCCGATGGCTCGACATCATTGTCATAGTACTGCCGGGAGTTAAAAGGCTCGTTCATGTCAGCAGGTGGGGCAGAAGGATAACCCTCTTGACTGCGGGAGCGGTGATGGTGGCGAGAAGCCATGATGATGATGGGAGGGAGGGGAGGCAACTAAGGTGCCGGAGAGGACGTGGTCGTCGTGGAAGAAGTGAAGGTTGGGGGGGGAGGGTGAAGGGGAAGATGAGGAGAGGAGAGAGAGATGATAGGAGAAGGGAAGCGCTGAAAGTGACAAACTGCCTTGAGGCCTAACAGACTCCGGTGACAGACAGCCGCGCCTTAGCGACCCGAGAAAGGTATAATGCTCATCTCGGACATTCCCGGCAACGCACAGAACCCGTCAGATATTTCAAACCACCAGTCCAAACTCTGCTTAGTCTCGCCGCTCTTACAAATTACTACCCATACATGGTAACGGACCAAGCCCTGTGCGGTAAACCCGCCCACCTGTCATTCCCAGCGCAATTGATATCATCAACTCACCCTAGCCTCACCGCCCGGGTAGGACAAACTTCTATTCTCCGGCGACAGAGAGCGACCAACCATGACTCATCGAGGAGAAGGGAGCCGTTCAAGGACAAATTCTCGCAAATTTAGGAAATAACCAATCTGATGTCCCATCCATCCCTCGGAGCATTTTACAGTCAATTCTCTCATAACCCATACTCCATAGGTTTTTGGAATGACAGAGTTGGTAACTCTCCGATACCCAGAGCTGCTGTTGAGCAAAACATGCACATTGAAATTAATAGTGATTTTTGATTGCAATCTTGCCTGCGCCCTTTTCTGGACTTTGCGCCATCATGTCCGTTGTCCGAACATCGTGCCACTTCCACTAATTACGTGCCTTAGTTCACTTTCTTATCTTATCTTCCTTATTTTACTTATCTATGACTTTACATTGTATGCCTCAACCCTACAATTTTGCTCATTGACCTGTGGCCCTAAAACCTCTTGACGTCTTGAAAAAGGGTCTTGAGACCTTCATCAGCAAAAGGTCCTGGCAACTTGACACACTTGATGGTGACCAAGTCATCATAAAGGCTGATAAAGTCACCCAAGCTAGTCAAGACAATTTTTTGGCCTTGATTTGGCCTTGGAAGTTTGTGGACTTAGGATAATTTTTGCATTCTTACTACTTCACAAGACCAATTAAAATGAGTTAAGACCAGTCCTTTTACAAACTAATTAATAATGTTAAACTATTGAAAAATTATTATTAATATATTTGGACCTTGTTTGTCAGCTATTTGCACATGCTTGTTTGCATGCGCCTGGCTCACCAACGCAGTTG
>QLOS01001437.1:0-15375 GCA_003313725.1 Russula sp. MG48 | reverse complement strand
CTGGGGTAGGGCAATGCGCAGCGGTATGAGATGAGTGGGGGAAGCGCGGCCTTGGTCAATCCAACTGCGGGGAGGAGCAATTCTTTGGCGTAGCCTGAGTGTTCCCGGGACAACGGAGGAGCGGCAGGCCAACGGGAGCGCAAAGAGGAAACGAAAAAGAGGGAGTACGCGCATGTGGTAGAGGAGTTCCTATTCAGCCTGGAAGGCTGCTGACCACTATTATAGCATGGAAGAGATGTGTACGAAAGCATGTTGAATATATAGAGCCATGCGGGAGGCAAGAGAAGCATATTAGGGTAGGCAGATTACTGCAGTTACTTAGGCTGTAGTTCGCTCGCGGGCCACGGCACGGCACAATGGCGCCGTATTGATCACATGATCGTGTATTGAGTGGCCCCGCATCTCCACGTGTTTTCCTTATTCGGCCGCCCCATCCGCCTATCATAGCTAGCGTAACATGATCACGTCGTTTCACGTAACTCCGTTACTCTCCATCTTTCGAAGCACTTTATAAAGTCCCTGTCATTCCTGATTCGCTTTCGTCGGCCCATACTTGTCAATCTATACACTTGTAGGCTATTTCGATCCGTGCCCTCTGTAACGTCTTTTTCCACCCTCTACGCGCTTGAGTACAAGCTCATTCATAACGTCGCGACCGCTGTGAAGGGCAGCGCCCGCTTGAAGAATTCAATTCCTTTCATTCTCTTTGCCACGCTTAATCTGTTCCTCCCTGCCCCGCATTTATTCCAACCATCTGCAAGCAACAGAGAGCCAGACTTTTCACCTGTGTTCCCAGACGTGTCTACGCCTAGGCCGTCTCAAGCCACGATCTCATGTTATCGCCGTCTCTGAAATGTTACTACCGTTTTATGGAAATTATCATTGTCTTAGACGCACCCGGAGCTTGATGTCTACATTGGCGTGTTCTCATATCACCGCCAAGTCCTTGTATGGGTCGCGGTTTGGTCTGCGATGTTCAGGCGCGACATTTGTCGTGATACACAGCGTAAGGGATATAAACTCGCGCAAACTACATAAAGAGAACGGGAGCAGATCAGAGAAAGGTGTGGCCTCAATTACAGATAGATCAGCTTAGTGTTGTAGAAACGGTATGGATAAAAAGCCTCATCCGACAGAGGATGTATCGAGCACCCTCGCCTCTCCTCCAACGCATGGTATCAATAACACATTCATACGACCAGTAGCAATGTTTACTCTGCGGTGCTGTACGTACAATACAAACCCTCCTTAGTAATGCACAATCATCTGCCACGTGAAGGTCTCTCGACTCGGAGTTTCCTCCCTCAAAATTTGACCCAGATATAAAGTCGATTGCTAAGCGCCCAAGGCATCGTGAACGTTTCTACTGTATCAGGATATGGTACATGGAGCTGGTGAACTCGCGATACAAGTAACAGAATTGAAGAGACACGTCTGGCAACAATGTCCTTTGTCACGTAACCTGCTAGTCATGAGGACCATCTGGTTATTGAAACTATGGATTCCTGAGCATAGTCTCAATAGGATGACCGCTCCCTATTTAGATTTATTAGTTACGTACTGCGTTATGAAAAAAATGTACGTACACTTGATTTCAATGGTGGTTTGAATCGTCACAGACGGGATAGAACAGTGCCGAGTCAAGAAGATGGCTGTCGTCTATAGGCCTATGATATTCATCCGGTAGGAATTCCACCCCTCCATGCAATGGAATAAACACATTTCGGATGATGGAAAGGATATGCATGGTATTCAATCGTGCCGCCAGAGGCGCTGGCTCTGGACCTTGCACCACACGGGCAAGCTCATTCCACAGAGCGCAGAACTCATGCTGGTATTCTGGTGCTGCATTTGCAACGTCGAGTCTGCGAGCCTCCATCATAGAATTATGCCAAACCCCTCCGGGTTCGAAGTCTCTCGCCAGATTGAGTTGCGACGCCTTCAATTGCCCGATAAGGTGAGTAAGGTTGCGGAGCCGCACGGAATCGGCGTCTGGCACGTTGGCAAACCCTAGATGATCCTGAATGATGTCGGTCCAATTGTCATGATCATCAGATATGCGGTGAATGGCAATAGCCACTATGCATCGTGCATAGTCTCTGGTCCAGGGATCGGCATTGGTGACTTGCGACTGTGCGAATTTGACAAAGTCGAGGTATTCAAACAGGATGGAGCCGGCGGAGGACAGAGCCCGTCGAAAAGTGAATTGCAGAAGTAAGGGATCCGAATTGATTGCTTTGACGCAGTTCTTGATACGGTCCACCTTGTCCTTAGCAGTGAGCAGATTGGACGACAGAGAGCGGTCCAAGAATGATATAACCGAATCAGGGAGTTGCCTGGAATTAAGCCGCTTGAAAATGTCTGGATCCATTATCACCTTAGGTGAACTGTAGAACCCCGGTATGCCAGCTAGGAATTGGTCCATGTCATGATCGCCATCAAGGGTCTTGAATGTACGGCAAAGCACGGACGTGTCAAGGTCCAAAGAACGGCGAGCCATGTCCTCCACTCCTCTTATGACGCCCTCTGTGATTCGCTTGTAATATTCATAGAGCGATTGCCGAATTTCAGGAACAGTTTCAGGACTCGGACCGATCAAAGCTGCATAATAGCGTAGTCGGAGTCCCATCCACATAACGCCCATCCAGATAACCCAAACCAGCTGGGAAAGAGGGGTGTAGTATGGGGTGCGGAGAATGAGTGGTGCAAAGCTTATCCATATATACGGCACTGCACAGGTTCCCACGCATACAGCCACTGTCACTCCCACCAAGCGATTGATGGTAAACAGATATATGTCGAACCCGGTAAGGAATAGGAAAACGGCAAGGTGAAGAAGCCCATTTAGGAGCTCGTGCATAAGCCGGAGCCACGTCGATCGTTGTATCATGAATTCACGGATTCTTGCACGTGACTGTGGATCGTACGCATTCTGAGTGATACGTATGTATCGGCGCGCCCACTGCTGGAACAGAGTTGCCAGCAGCGCACAGGTAAGGCTAATCACGAGGCTAAGAGACCAGAGGGCGTTGATCCATACAGCAGACTTGGGGGTATGAAATTGGGATGGGTCGGGAGGAAGGGTGATAGAAGAGGCGTTTGAACCGGGGGTGAGCTGATAGATGCGGGCAAGATAGAAGGAAGAGACGTCTTGGGAGCTCGGCTGGAGACTCTGGAGAGACCCGGAAAGGAGCTGCGCGACGGCAGCAGAGGCGAGACCAGTCTAAAGTGATAAAATCAGTCAACTTCCGACAAACAATGAGATGGTTGCACACAAAAACGAGTATACCATCCGAATCACTTTTCCAACTGCCAGTCATCCCCTCATCGTCCTTTTTTGCCCTTCTATTGTACATAAAAAACAGTGCGTCCTTGCCATCGATAGGCTCGGGTTTGTCTGGAGGTCCACACGAAAATGACGAAGAGTCAAGGTCGAGAGAAAATGCCTACCTGCATCAGCTTCTTGAGGCATTGCGACAGGGGGAACCGACTATACACAAACTAGACAGATGGAGGTTCTGCAGTGAGTTGAGGGGAAACCGTCCTGAGTTCCGGGCCATACCGTGACCATACGGCCACTCAGCTGTAGTTTATTAGATAATTACTGTAAATTACGAATTGGTTGACATTACCTACAGTACAAGGTCCGGCACGGGCTTTAGCTTACCTACTACCTACAGTATTACAGTTGCACAGGGGCCCTACATTCCCTGCCCTTTCTATCATTAAGAAGGGAAGCTTAGGCATACAGTACTGGTATTGGTCGTTGAGAAGGCCATTCTAGAATGTAGTGGACCGCCGAATTGCAGTACAGCCAGTGCTAGGTGGACAGCATAGAGTACATCTTCAAGTTCTGAGTCCTTTGCACGTTCCAACCCGATTCTTTGCTAGAACGCTCAAGCCACATCGCAGGACTTGGAACTGTAAGTGCCCAGATTCAAGTTAAATGAGACGAATGTTCACTACTGACGTAACCCCCCAAATCTGACGATCAAGCTTCTACCTTCTACCTCTTCACCTGCTTCACCTCGAAACCTCTCGATATGCCCCCGCTCTCCCCCTCCGACGAAAAGGTCGTGAAGAGATGGTGGAAATGTTGCTACGAAAAACTCATCGACCGCGGGTATTGCCTTGATAGTTGTTACAGCCCATCCCCGTTACCTTCTCGCCTTCCCCCGAACTGTCGAGGATTCCGGGATATAGCGGGAACAACTGGAGCCGAAATTGTAAGTCCGATGCTCTCCTTCACTTCCCTTCTGGTCCCTCGGTGTTGAACGATCATGATAGTCGGTGAGGGCCAAACGCAAGACTGACCGCCGTCCGTGCCTGCTCACATTGGTACCGAGGGATCATTCCGACGACGATCCGCAATGTTTCACGGTGGAGAACCGCGGTACGTACAAGCTCAAGGTGACTCCGCTTCCGGCACATCGTGGTTTTTTCCACCGAATCTCTCTATTGGCACGGACTAAAATGAGGTATGGGTCAACCATTTGCCCATCTCCCGCTGAACATTTAATGACTTGTTGCACAGGATCACTAGTTAATGCTGTCTATTGGCAGGCGTACAGATGGACTGATATGGCATAGTGGCTAAAGTAAATAACTTACGGCACAGTCCATTGGTTTCCTTTGGCCCCAGGGCTATCCTATACTATCCGCGCTAGAGAGCTTTGGCCACCATGAACTTGTCATTCCAGCGAACGCGACACCTTTCGTCCCACGCAAGGCAAATTGGTAGGCGGATTCCGGGCCATGTCTTGTTATCGACTGAGACGGGTAGAAGTCGAAGTATTGGAATTCATTAAGGAAAGTGTGTAGCTATTCTAGAAGGCGTGGGCTGTCCTGGACTCGGAGTTAATGAATACTACTGTAGTACCGTAATTGAGACCCTGGGCCTTATAGCGGCATCATATGGAAGCACAGCGTGAGAGATCGGGGTCGTGTGCCGACGAACTCGGACCTTGTTGGAATCGATTCGCGCGCTCCCACTTAGAGTAAAACCAAAGACGACGTTCACCCTACATCGATGTCGTATAAGGCACCAGGCGTAAGGCACCAGGCGTAGGCACCCCTTCCTCGTTTTCTCCCGCGTCTGTCCCTAACCCTTGTTTTCCCTTCCAATGTCGCCAGATATTGAGGCAGGAAAATCTCCCGAAGCCACGAATCCTGTCAACGAAGATGTCTCACGTAGGTTCTCTCATTCGGCAACTGTCGTTTGCCCACAACTGTTTTCAGGCCCTGCCTCAGAAGCCCTGCCAACGCCACCAGAACCCGAGGGAAACTTCACAGATGGATCAGACCCGCTATTCTCTATGTACAATGAAACAGCAGCAAAACAAGATCAGAACATGGCCCAGATATGGAAAAGTGACATCGACAGCGCACTCATCGTCGTACGTTACTATCTCGACTACACAATTCCTGTTTATTCAATCACCGTAGACGGGTCTCTTTTCAATCATGGTAGCAACACTATTGGCAAGGTCCTACCAAGATCTGAGGTTCAACTCCCAGGACGCCTCGGCTTTTTATCTTTCCCAGATCTACCAAATCAATGCAGGCCAGAGTGGCTCTACTGCCCCCCTTCCTGTGAAGGTACCCGATCCATCCACTTCCTCGCCGTCCACATCCGTTGTGTGGGTTAACGCTCTCTGGTCTTTGAGCCTGGTCATCAGCATTGCTTGTACGCTCTTTGCAACGCTGCTGCAACAATGGGCACGCAGATACTTGCACACCACGCAGGAACCACGTGGTCCACGTATCCGTGCCCGTATCCGCGCGTTGATGGTACAAGGAATAGAGAATTCGCAACTTTCCCAGGTGACCTCTCTCTTACCTGCACTGTTCCATCTCTCCATCTTCCTATTCCTCGCCGGATTCGTCATATTCCTATTCCATGTCAACCACGCTATTTTTTGGGCCATCCTCGCATGTGTTGCAGCCTGTGCAGCGTTATATCTATATGCCAGCCTGGTTCCAATCCTCAAGTATGACAGCCCATGCTACACTCCGCTTTTCTCCCTCATGTCGATCAGTTTGTGGTGGGAATTCAAATTCCTTTACCACCTCTCCAGAAGGCTGGGTTTTATTGGGTCTAACATTCGACTTCGCATGCTATCATATACTCGGGGCCTTCATAGGTGGACACTCCGGAACATGGCAAAGGACGTGGAAGACCTAGCCCGTACTCACTCGTCTGTCCTTGACACTTCGGTGATTTTGCAGACGTTTGATTCCCTAGACGGGGATAAAGACATGGAGAAGTTTTTGGCCTGCGTTCCAGGATTCTACCGTTCGAGTGATGTGAAAAAGGATGTTCCAACTCTAGAGAAGTTCAATGGCAAGAGATTCCCTCCTGCGATCGTGTCATTCATGAACCGTTCTTTATCATCCGAACTGCTCACCGAAGCCCAAAAGGAGAGGCGTATTGTAATCTGTGGGCGCGCGATCACCGCGGATCCTTTAATTCTTCAATGCACGTTTCGACAGGTTCTTCAAATCCCGGGATCCCTCATCTTCAATAACCTCGACTTCGTTCGCCTCGCACAATCCCAAGCCACAAATAATGATACAGATCCTTGGGTCAAGGACTACGCACGATGCATAGTGGCCATAGCCATTAATCGCATACACGATTACAACAACGATTGGGCTGTCATAGTTCGGCATCCTCTGGGCTTGTCAGATGTCCGCTTGATGGAATACGGGAGGCAGGGTGACTATCACAGCGTGCAGCTCCGTAACCTCATATGCACTACACAGCTGTTGATGGAATCCCAACTCAAGGACAGCGACCAGTTCGACCGGGGAGGGGTTTGGCATAATGTTCTTATGGAAGTTCGCAAACTTGAGATTCTACAGACTGAAGATGAACTCCAGCACAAGTTTTGCGATCTGTGGAACGAGCTCATGGCGACGGCATCTGATCAGCGGGCATCCCAGATGAGATCAAATGCGATGCATATCCTCTCCATCATCCACAATCTCTACATTCTAGTCCATCAAGGCCCGGAATCTACCCCGTTCGGGCCTTCCTGGACGACGGGTGACGAGGGTTCTGTGCCCCACGACACGTCTTCGTACACCTTCTGCACTGTTTCTTCTCACCATCCACACCATCCGGATCTGATTGCCTCGACGAGCGCGGGGCCGAGCACACGTTTCCCAGAGCCAACCCTTCCATCCCCACTGGCCTCTCATCAAAGCTATCCCACCCGCCACGTCGCATATGGGACGACATTTGGTGATGTCCCTGATGCGTCGCAACGTACTACACAAGTCGCTGCGTTGTCTCGCCCAACTCTCGAGCTGGGTCTCGAAGGCCACCTACGACTACAGGCGAACCCTACCGTGGTGGATACGGATGTCCCTACTCTCGTGGGGGCTCCTCATGATGATCCATATCAGACAACACAGTCAGGTCCTGAGATAGCCACAGATGTTTCCCTCGGTACTGCACCCTCCCCTCGCGACGTGGATCGTCCACAGTAGAAACAAAGCAGGGGTCCCTTGGCGGCGTTGATGTAAAGTCCGGTCGTAACTTGTTGACGATGTCGTAAGGTTGTGTTTATATGTGAGTTTCCTGTGTCTTGCTTGTCTCAGGGGCGTGTCAAGGCTCACGATAAGTGTAGATTGCGAAATCTAGTTCATGGTGAGGCGCAACCAAGTGTGTCGTAAGCCAGCAAATTCTCGAAGCGTAGATTCCCCCCTTGCCATGTATCAGCGCCAGTATTATCACGCCGCAGTTCCCGACGGTATTACGAGATTGATTTCGAACTCCACAGTTGACGCCCTTGTCCGTTGCATGTATGTTCCCGTATGTCGTTGTGCAGTCTTGGTCCGCGCAGTTGCCTTTGCGGTAACCCTCCCACTTGTCTTTCTCATTGGTACTTGACTTCGGTCCTGTCATAAACATGTTCTCGTTCACACACTTAGAACACGCTTCCCGTGGGCTTTGCCCTTCCAGATACGGGGATCGGTTACTAAGACCGACAGCTCAAAATCGTCGACATCGCCCGCCATCATTTGTCATGAGCAGCCAATATGATTCCCCCCCATCGAGAAGTATGCATCGTGGGATGCTTCCGCAAGGCGCAGAATTTCCAAGACGCTACTGTATGGTACTTGTGACCTGCAGAGCGTGAGGTAAATTCTGCGTGTTTGTTACAAGTGGTCCTTAACAAGTAGTGTGCCAACGGAACATTGATAATTGGAGCCTTGCCTACACACAGTGACAAGATAAGGGAAACTGAATTCTTTTCGCTATGGAGGGGCGTGCGCCGCCAAGCTCGGGTTTGTTCTTAGAAGTCGCGTTGTTACTCGCTTACTAGAGCCTGTTCAGGACGGATCACTTCCCAGGTCCTTCGGATTTTCGGTGCAGTTCATGTTGCCATGATATTACATAATCTTTTTACATGTCTCTCTTCCACCATCGAGTGTCGTCGCTTGGCAGCAGTCCTGAGCGTGCTTCCATACGTGGAACTCCTATAAACGCATGTAAGCCGACGCACGCGTTCATACCAAGGTCGCAGACAAGACACAGCGACGCACCGTGCCAAGCATCGTCTCCGCCTGAGCGATAGGAACCTGTATGCTGGCCCAATCGCCCGCAGGCGACTCGACACGCACCCCTCTGAATCCCATGGGTGTCAAGCCACTGGTACACGGAATCGACACTGCTTCGACATCCTCTTTGGACAGATGATCGCCGTATCGCGCATGGAACGGGTCGCTAATCTCTGCAAGGTGATGTTCAAGCTCTGGAAAGCGTGGCTGGGGTAGGGCAATGCGCAGCGGTATGAGGTGAGTGGGGGAAACGCGGCCTGGGTCAATCCAGCTGCGGGGAGGAGCAATTTTTCGGCGCAATCTTAGTGCTCCCGGGACAACGGAGGAGCGGCAGGCCAATGGGAGTGCAAGGAGGAAACGGAAGAGAGGGAGTACGCACATGGGGTAGAAGAGTTTCTGTTCAGCCTGGAAGGCTGCTGACCACTACTATCATAGCATGGAAGAGGCGGATACGAAAGTATGTTGAATATATAGAGCCACGTGGGAGGCAATAGAAGCGAGGGGACAGATTAGAGGAGGGAGATAGAGATTACTGTAGTACTACAGTCCACTGTCACGGTATTATAGTTCGCTCGCGCATAAAGCATGTATCACGTGATCGTATTTTGAGTGTTTTCAAGTTCCTTCTCTATAGTAACGTCTCGCTCTCTGATTCGCTTTCGTCAGTCCAGGCGGCCATACTTGTCAATTGTAGACTCGTAGGCTATTTCGATCCGTGCCCTGTGTGACGTCGTTTTCCACCCTCTACGCGCCTGAGTACAAGCCCATTCATAACGTCGCGACCGCTGTGAAAGGCAGCGCCCCGCTTGAAGACCTCAGGCTCAATACCTTTCATTCTTTTTTGCCACGCTTAATCTGTTCCTCCCTGCCCCGCATTTATTCCAACCATATGCGAGCAACAAAGAGAGCCAGACTTTTCACCTGTGTTCTCAGAAGTGTTCACGTCTAGGCCGTCCCAAGCCACGATCTCATGTTATCGCCGTCTCTGAAATGTTACTACCGTTTTATGGAAATTGTCATTATCCTAGACGCACCCGCAGCTCGACGTCTGCATTAGCATGTTCTCATATCGCCGCCAAGTCCTTGTATGGGTCGCGGTTTGGTCTGCGATGTTCATGCACGAGATTCGTCGTGATGCACAGCCGTAAGGGATATAATTTCGCGCAAACCACGATACAATCAGACACCTAAGTAGAGTGGGAGGAAGCGGAGAAATGTCGATCACTAAGCGCCCAACGCATCGTGAACGTATCTACCGTATATGGATATGGTACATGGAGCTGGTGAACTCGCGATACTAATAATGTCGACAATGTCGTTTGTCACGTAACTTGCCAGTCGTGAAGACCATCTGGTCATCGAAGTTACGGATTGCTGAGCGGTCTCAATTAACTGTGTAGGATGACCGCTCCCTACTTCGATTTATTAGTTACGTACTTCCGCTATGAAAAAAATGTACGTACACTCGATTTCAAGGATGGTTTGCATCAGTACAGACATGATAGAACTGTGCCGACTCAAGAAGATGGTTGTCGTCTCTAGGCCTATGATATTCATCTGGTAGGAATTCCACTCCTCCGTGCAATGGAATAAACACATTTCGGATGACGGAAAGGATATGCATGGTATTCAATCGTGCCGTCGGAGGCGCCGGCTCTAGACGTTGCGCCACACGGGCAAGCTCATTCCACAGAGCGCAGAACTCATGCTGATGTTCTGGTGTTGCATTTGCAACTTCGAGTCTGCGAGCCTCCGTCATAGAATTATGCCAAACCCTTCCGGGTTCGAAGCCTCCCATCACATTGAGTTGCGAAGTCTTCAATTGCCTGATAAGGCGAATAAGGTTGTGGAGCCGCACGGAATCGGCGTTTGGCATGTGGGCAAGCCCTAGATGGTCCTGGACGATGGAGGTCCAACAATTCTGATGATAATCAGGAATGCGGTTAATGGCGACAGCCACTATGCATCGTGCGTAGTCTCTGGTCCAGGGATCGGCATTGGTGACTTGTGACTGTGCGAACTTGACAAAGTCGAGGTATTCAAACACGATGGAGTTGATGGAGGATAAAGCCTGTCGGAAAGTGCATTGTAAAAGTAAGGGATCCGAATTGATTGCCTCGACGCAATTCTTGATACGGTCCACCTTGTCTTTAGCAGTGAGCAGATTGGACGACAGAGAGTGGTCCAAGAATGATATGACCGAGTCAGGGAGTTGCTTAGAATTAAGCCGCTCGAAAATGTGTGGATCCCTTATCACCTTGGGTGAACTGTAGAACCCCGGTATGCCAGCTAGGAATTGGTCCATGTCATGATCGCCGTCAAGGGTCTTGAATGTACGCGAAACCACGGATGTGTCAAGGTCCAAAGAACGGTGAGCCATGTCCTCCACTCCTTTTGTGATGCCTTTTGTGATCCGCTGGTAACATTCATAGAGCGATTGCCGAATGTCAGGAACAGTTTCAGGCCTCGGACCCCTCAAAGCTGCATAATAGCGGCGCCGGAGTTTCAGCCAGATGACGCACATCGAGACAACCCAGACCAGCGAGGAAAGGGGGGTATAGAATGGGCTGTCGCGGAAAAATATCGGCGCAAAGCTTACGCATAGATACAGCACTACACAGGTTCCAACGTATACAGCCACAGTCACTCCCACAGAACGATTGAAGTGAAACAGATATATGACGAATCCGGCAAGGAACAAGAAGACGGCGATGTGGAGAAGTGCAGTTAGGAGTTCGATCATTAATCGGAGAGGTAGCCTTTTCTTCGATCCTTGTAACATGAGTTCACGGATCCTTGCACGTCGCTGGGGATCGTCCACTCTCTGAGTGATGCGCAGGTATCGGCGTGCCCATTGCTGCAACAGAGTTGCCAACAACGCGCAGGTGAGGCTGATTACGAGGCTAAGAGACCAGAGTGTGTTGGTCCACACAGCGGACTTAGGCGCTCGGAATTGAGCTGGGTCAGGAGGAAGGGGGATAGAAGAGGCATTTGAACCGGGGGTGAGTTGATATATGCGGGCAAGATAAAATGAAGAGGCATCTTGGGAGTTCGACTGGAGATTTTGGAGTGATCCTACAAGGAACTGCGCGACGGCAGCAGAGAAGAGACCAGTCTACGGTGCATATTTCAGAGAGCATCCGGCGAAAAAGCGAGACGATTTACGCACAAAAAGGAGCATACCTTCCGCATCACCTTTCCAACGCTCAGTCATCTTCTCGTCATTCTTTTTTGCCCTGCTGTTGTACATAGAAAACAGGGCGTCCGAGCCATCGATTAGCTTGGGTTTGTCTGGAGGGTCACACGAAAATGAGGAAGAGTCAAAGGTAGAGAGAGAATTCCTACCTGCGTCAGCTTCTTGAGGCATTGCGATAGGCAGATGGAGGTTCTGCAGAGGGGAATCCGTCCCGAGTTCCATACCATATTAGGAGTTTATTAAATTACGAATCGAATTAGTTAACGATGTCAGTCGAGCAATGATATGATGCGCGACCCTACAGCTGCACAGGAACCCTACATTCCCTGCCCTTTCTGTCAAGGAGAGAAAGCTCAAGCATATTGGTGTTGAAGGCCATTCTAGAATGCAGTGGACCATCGAATTGCAGTACAGCCAGTGCTAGGTGGACAGCATATGGTACATCTTCTTCAAGTTCCGAATCCTCTTTCCTCCGTTGATTTGCACGTTCCAACCCGATTCTTTGCTTGAACTTTGCTATTAGGCTTAAGCCACATTGCAGGACTTGGAACTGTAAGTGCCCAGATTCGACATTACTGTAAATGAGACTGAATGTTCACTAGTGACGTAACTCCCAAATCTGACGGTCGAGCTTCTAACTGTTGGAGAATTGAGAGTGCGCGGCGGAACAAAGCCACGCCAAAGGTATTCCGAACAGACTCCATTCCATTCCATTCTATTTGTCCCCTTTTTACTATAACTATATTAAAACCCTAGATATCAAGCGCGATCGTACGGACCCATGAATGGACCTTGTACTGTTTGTACTTTTCTGACTCATCTACATTTCTTACTTCTTAGTTCCGATTCCAACCCCTTTTTCGACTCCTATGCAATAATGTATAAAAGTCCTATAGTATTATCTTGTATCTATAGTACAGCAGTGTAAAATGTGTCCACCATCAATTGTATCCTCTCGTCTCTTCCAAAAACTCCTCTCGTCTCTTGAGTCCCGGCTTCATCTCGCTCCTTGCTCGACTTCTCGCGCTCGCCTTCTTCTCGCTCACCCTCCTGCCTTTGCACCACAGGTGGAGCATCCCTTCGACTTCTCCTCGAACCCCTTGCCCACCTGTAACCAACACCAGGTTATGGGCCCTGGCGCTACAAACTAAATCAGCAAAGTCAGAACTACCTGAAGCGAGAATGCGCTTACCCCTTCATCCCGAATCGAGCACTCCACATTCTTTTTGTACACCATGAGCGATGACCTTAAAATCAATGTCATCAAGCTGGCCATTGACAGCAGCAATTGGATCACTTACTGGGACCACCTCCAGTTTGCGCTCGGCATGCGCGGATTGATCGAACATCTCACGAACAACACTATCACCGTCATGTATATGAACGCAGGCACTATAAACAGCCTGACACCCGATGCACGTTGGGCGCAAGACGAGGCAATCACCAAGTACCTAATCACGTCATCAGTCCCCGATTCCGTTTTCAACAAAATAAAGAATGGGACGCACACGAAGAACATCTGGGACACATTGAAGCAACTGTTTGAGGATTGATCGCAGAATCTCCTCATGGACCTCACAAGGAGGATTCAGACCACCAAGTGCGGAGAAGAAGGAAACTTACGCACACATTTTGAGCAGCTCGTTGACATGCGCGAGCAGTTGTCTGCCATGGGGCAGATGTTACGATCTCCCTCGCGGACTGCAAACCGTCTTGCTTACGCCTCTATGCTTACAATTACTCGTCGATGACTCATATGGACTCCACTTTGCTTACTGTATGATATGACGCCTGTGGAGCGTGCGTGACTCATGTGGAGTGATGTGGCCATCGCTCCACTACTATACTTGGTTCCGACTCTCAGACTAGCCTACTGCCCTCGTTATGACTCAGGTAGTAGTAGCACGTGCCTTCCTGTAAGCTCCCTATATAAGGAGCCTCCTTTACGCCAGTCAAGCCTTAAGCTTGACTTAGTTTCTTAATCGAGACCCGACCTCGCTTCGACTCTTGAGTCTGCCACTTCAAGACGCTCCCACTGCCCCCCCCCCTTTTGCCCTAAGTTGCCTTAGTGCTCGCTTGGCACTATCTTGCTTTATTCTCACGCCTATCTAAGTCGGCTGCAACGACTTAGCTCTGAACTCGGAAGTCACATGCACTCGTGACTTAGTCGTTCTACTCCGAAGAGTCTGCTTAACTCTTATGTCATCGAGACCACTGGAAGTGTCTCGTTCAGGACCACGTGCTTGTTGTTCTCGCACGTGCTCACTCTTGCCACACGCCTAGTTGCACAAGTCGTGCCCACGGCCCCTCGAGCCGTAACAGCAGAGTGTCGCCGATCGCGAGTTCGCGACAATTTTGCTGAGCTCGTTGCCAGCATCCTACAAAGCCATCAAAGGACAAATCACTACCTCTGCCGATATCAGTAACACAGCCATCACGCCTACCTCAGTCATGTGACTGGTAACCGACAAATATGAGACACATGTTAGGGAAGGAACTGTGGGCAAGTCAACCCAGGATGAAGCTTTCACGGCCGATTTGCGGAGGAAACGATGTGACGTAGAATGCTATAACTGCCACAAGAAGGGGCACTACAAGTCCGAATGCTGGGCCAAAGGTGGTGGAAAGGAAGGTCAATTCCTGAATCGAAGGAACCGCACCAGCAATAGGAGCAACGACACTGCGACAGTTGCATCAACGGCGTCGACAGCGGACATTGAAGCCTGGGCAATGGAAATCTTAGACGATGGATTATCAGCTGATGAAGAAAGCATTGGATCAGTTACCGAAGACTGTTACCATCAACTGTGGACTACCACTGATCAATATATTAAAGGAGAATGGTCCCGGGTTAGTCAGCTCATCCCGAAAAGTACAACTGACTAAGCACTTCTTGGTCTCCCAACGCTCTGACTAACCAAAACTCGGTCTCCCAATTGGCAAGAGACCGTGACTAAGCAAAAACTCGCACTTTCTGAGGTCCCGGACCCCTGACTAAGCGTAAAAAAGAGTAGCCCCGTCTTAGTAAGCTAAATCCTCTTCATCTGACTAAGCAAAAAAGTCGCACTTTCAAAATTCTCCCACAAAACAAACAGCCCATTCGACAGCCCATTCGACAGACATCGGACAGACTCTGCATGGATTCCCTCTTTTACCGTTCCACGTGTACGTTTTTCTTTCTTTTCTCACACCCCTTGCCTCACTGACTTTTGTTCTATTACAGTATATACAGTATATGAAAAAAAAATAGTGGCCAACCCATTCGCGAAGAGGCCCGCCGGCGCAGTGTCGATGACACGCCCGCATCACCCAGGACTTTTCTATCAATCTCGGCACGATAACCGGACGACGACAACGGTGCATACGGAGATGCCGCACCGCCCCCTCCCTTTGCTAACCAATCTTCTATTTCACAGTGTCTAAAAAAACTGAAGCCAACCTGTTCACGAAAAGCTTGGTGGTGGAGGTATTTTTTTTTTTTTTTCGTCTCTGCACGCTGACCTTTTTTCTATCAGATGATGACAGCGCGTGGGCCGTGGACCCTCCCGCCGTGTCACACCCTGCGTCACCACCCGCCGCCATGTCGCACCCCGTGTCGCCCGCCACCTGTC
>QLOS01001434.1:0-14472 GCA_003313725.1 Russula sp. MG48 | reverse complement strand
AAAGCATTTAGATCACCCCTAATGCATTAGATCTCATGTTATAAATTTATTTTGTGCAGAGTCTGGTATGTGACTTTGTGACTTTGCAAAACTTTTGTCACCCAACTGTACCTCAGACTCGACTTCTTGACCAATCAAGCTAGTTCTCCCTGTTCTGAAGCTCGAGTTCCTCCCTGGGACTTCCCTAGTACGACCTCAAGCCTTCACTGCTTCTCTAGGCGTGGGAGTGATAGGACTCTTCGTTCTAACCACTCCATCGCCTTGACAAGTTGTCCCCCTTCTCTCTGGGCTCAGCAGGTACTGGTTAACTCAACCAAGTAACTGTTCAGACCAGAAAGACTGTCCTCTCGCACTCATGCACTTGTGAACCACACTTCGCCTGTGTGTTCCAGGCCCTCCAGAGTCTCTCAGAAGCCTAGGCTTGGGCTAGACCAAGCCAAGACACCACCAGACGCACATGTCGTGCAGTAGGCCACACTTGAGCCTAACAGGCACACCATCTACCTGGCCATCGACTCATCCTACTGCAGCATAGGGTGAATTCTCTCCCAGGACTGCGCCAACGGACATCACCGACCCACATGCTTTGGCTCCATTTCGTGGAATGAGCGTAAATCTCGCTACTCACAAGCTAAGCTCGAGCTCTATGGCCTCTTCTGTGCACTTCATGCTCTCTGCCTTTATCTCGTCGGCACTCACAACTTAGTGGTCGAAATGGACGCACAGTTCATTCAAGGTATGCTCAACAACCCTGACGTGCAGCCTAACGCGACAATTAACCGCTGGATTGTCACCATCTTGCTTTTCGATTTCAAGCTTGTGCACGTGCCCACGGACAAGCACAAGGGGCCAGACGGCCTTTCTCAACATGAGCCTGTCGACGGAGAAGATGACAATGACAGCAACAATAACCCCGAAGACTGGATCAACAAAGCACTATCTCTAGGGATCTGGGTGGTGAGCTGGATAACTAACATGCCCAGCACATCCGTATGGACACTCGACGCCAGCACCTCCTCCAACGACGGTACCACCTCCTTCCCACCAAATCCCAATGCTGCCAAAGTGGACGATGAACTCGCCGCCATCCACCACTACCTTACCATGCAGCAGCCGCCCCCTGGTCTGGAAGGTGACGCTCTGACCCACTTCCTCAACAAGGCCAAGCAATTTCTAGCGTTCAACAACCAACTCTGGCGATGACAAATCCATGGACAACATCAGCTCTACACCACACCCCCTCAACGCCTCGCCCTCGTCCGCGACACCCATGACAAACTTGGACACAAAGGCTTCTACTCCATGCGCCACACACTCATCAACCGGTTCTGGTGGCCTTCGCTCAAGCAGGACGTGAAGTGGTACGTAGAGACATGCCATCAATGCCAACTTCGACAGACCACCAAAGTCCACATCCCACCCACTGTCGACTCCCCCGCGCCACTTTTTCGCAAGGTCTACATCAACACCATGTTCATGCCACATGTGGCCAGCTTCTGGTACATCGTCCAAGCCCACTGCTCCCTCACTGCCTGGCCCAAATGGCACGCCCTCCGTGTTGAAACCGGCCGCACCCTCAGTGCATTCATTTTCAAAGAAATCCGGTGCCACTGGGGCACAGTCGAGGAGATTGTGACGGATAATGGCACTGCATATGTGGCCGCACTGGACTGGCTCACCAGCAGGTACGGAATTCAACACATCCACATTTCAGCTTACAACTCTTGAGCAAACGGGATCGTCAAACGCCAACACTGGATGATCCATAGGGCGTGACACGGGTTTTTGCTGATTTGCTTTCCCACAGCCCCTGGAAGGTCCAGTTTTGGACGAAATTCTTAGTTGAGGAGTGAAACTGATAGAGAATTGATTGAGCTATATCTCCACCAAATCTCAACCAATTTGGATGATTATTGGTGTGTCAGGAAGCAAAACACTGTGGAAAATCATGCAGTTTCTCAACCTGCACGGTTTTTCGCAGTGTTTTGCTTCCTGACACACCAATAATCATCCAAATCGGTTGAGATTTGGTGGAGATATAGCTCAATCAATTCTCTATCAGTTTCACTCCTCAACTAAGAATTTCGTCCAAAACTGGACCTTCCAGGGACTGTGGGAAAAATTTTAAGCCAAAACCTGTGTCACACCCTAATGATCCGTGACTCCCTCATCAAGGCATGCGAGGGCGATGCATCCAAGTGGCCGGCACTCGTGCCACTCATCTTCTGGGCTGACCACGCGACGACGCGCAAATCCACAGGCCACTCACCATTTTACATGGCCCACAGCATTGAGCCGATCCTACCATTTGACATCACCCTCGCCACGTTCCTCATCCCCAACCTCGTCAAGCCGCTCTCGACCGACAAACTCATCGCCGTCTGCGTCCGCCAACTCGAGAGGCGACAGGACGACCTCACCGCGATCCATGATCGCATCCTCAAAAGCCGCTTCGCCTCTGTGCGGCAATTTGAGTGACAATACGAGAACACCATCCAGCACCTCGCCTTCAAGCCCAGCGACCTCGTACTGGTGCACAACTCAGGAGCAGACACAGAGATTGGGCAGAAGATGAAGCCCCGATACCTCGGACCCATGGTAGTCATTCGGAGGACATGCAACGAGTGTAGCTCAGTATTGATACAAAGAGAACAAGCCTAGGGACATAGGGACATCCTAGGCTAGGGTTATATACAAATAGGTAAGTGAGAATAGATTGCCTGGTAGGGATGTAAGTGTAATGAGACATTAGAGCTAAGGCCATCAGCCTTAGCATCAGTTAGTTCACAAAAATCTTGTGTCTTTTGGGTCTTGTGAGCCTGTGGCACAGGTTCACAAGCTTCCACAAGCTTCACAAGTTCACAAGATGATAATATATGTATTTTTTAGTGTCACATGGTGTCAAACAAAACCTATTAAAAGAGTATAATACAATAAACAAGTCTATGAATAATAAAGAAAGGGTGCTACTGCTACCACACCACCAGCACTGCCACTGCTGCCCCCACTGCCACTGTCCCTGCTGTTGCTGCTGTCCCTGCCACCACCACCTGCTGCCACTGCCACTGCCATTGCTGTTGTTGTCGCTGTTGCCATTGTTGTCACTGTTGCTGTTGTTGTCGCTGTCACTGTTGTTGTTGCTGTTGCCATTGTTGTTGCCATTGCCATTGTTGTCGCCATCACTGTTGTTGTTGCTATTGCCATTGTTGTTGCTATCACCATTGTTGTTGCCATTATTGTTGTTGTTGCCATTAGGCATCAGCACAGGTACTCCTATGGTTATCCCATACTCATCCTGCACCCACACCCATGTGGGAAGACTCCACTCAGGTGTCACAATCTCACAAAGTATATGTATTACTGGTGATTTACTGTTGACCTAAGCATAATCTAAACCTTTGTACTTAACAATTCTCCAGCTTCTCAAGTTCGATCCTCTCCTGTATCTCATCCAGCAGGGCTACAGCCTTAACATCAACATCCTTCACCAGTCCCATCAAACTCCATGAGCCAAGACATAGAAGGGCTCTGGTTGATGAAACAGAAAGTCAGCTACATGTGTGTGAGAGGACCAAGCGTCCATGGCTGAACAGTTGCTTAACATCAACAAAAGTAGCTGTAGATTATTGTGAGCAGATATATACACAGGATAAAAAGGACATACCTGGTATCATCAAATAGTCAAGAGCCATTTGAGAAAGTTAGGGATAGGTATTATGTTTCTCTCGCCACCACTTAATTGTGTCCTTGACATTTTCAGGTTGGACGATGAGATAAAAGGTAATCTCATTCACAAGGGGGGTGGATTTGAGGGGGGCAAGCAATGGGAGGTTGTCAAAGATATTTGCTGTGGATGCAATGGTCATGACAGAAGTCTCCTAAAGTGTTCATCAGGTGGGAAATGACTTGAATGACAACAAGATTACACACCTCATGTTCCAATGCCTCTTCCTGTTCAGTTTCAAGTTGGCAGCTGGGTAATCACATTTGAGCCAATCTTGTACAAGGTTTTCAGCTGTTTTGATCCAGTCATCTTCCCAGCCAGCAGACTTGAAGTATGCAAGCTTGTAACAAGGATGTAGGACTGAAATGAAACATAATCAACACTTGAGTAGTCATAGAACAAAAAAGATCCTACCCATAGCAATTTGGTATGTCTCTGAAGCATTTGTGAGTGAATAATAACAATTCAGAGTTTTCTTTGCAATTCCCATGGCAGCCTGGATGGCTGGGTTATTTTCACTGGATGGCTTGATTGCATTGGTGAAATATGTGTTGATGTGGTCCATGGCCAGAATTACTGTTGGGAGGTTTGGAGTTGCACATGAGAAGTATATGTTACATTCACTTCCTTTGTGCTACTTTACTTTAGTTGTTAGATGTGCCTAATGCATTGTATATTGCTCTTTGGAGTGTCAGAACAACGCTCCAGAGGCTGTTTCCTTATTTGGTTAGTTAGATTAGCTTAGTCAGGTTGATATTTACTGCAGAGGAGCGCACTTTTACCTTAGTCTTATTCACTCCTCTGCAGGTTAGTAGTTTAGTATCTCACTCTTCAAATATAGTCTTATTCACTCCTCTGCAGTCCCCTTGGTCCTCTGTGACTCAAGGGCCCTTCCAATCGAGCAACATAACACTGATGCAGTTGTGTGCTGTGAGCAGAGAATAGAAGAAATATAGTTGGACACATACCTCCTGTTGGTCAGTGAGGGACTTGCTGCCATTGTTCTTGTTCTCCTTGCTGTTGTCATCATTTTCTTCATCTATGTCCCTGCCTTCCACCTGCCCCTCAATCTCCTCCAGTGTCTTCTTATGTAGGGCAATCTTATGCACTGTGGCTGTGATCCTGGCCCAACTTTCTTCCACCTTGTGCTTCTTCTCATTCTGGTCTCGCTCCTCTTGCTCTTTCCTGGCATGCTCCTCCTCCTCACACTTCTGCTTGGCAATGGCGTCCACAGCCTGTGAGCACAGGTCCCTGAGCGTGGTGGAGATCCCGGAGTACTTGGGATGGTCACTCTTCATGCGAGCAAGTTTGGCCTGTACATAAAGTTGAAGTGTCAGCTTGGGGGATTGTATAATGAAATGAACTTACCAAAATAAGGTCCATCTGGTCACACCACCCAGTGACTTCGGTCTCATCTAATCTGTTGTTGGACGCCTTTCCAGGTTGGGTCTGGTAAAGGCCAAAGACTGTGAGACAGACATTGAGATTCTCTGCCTTGAGGTAATCACTGAAAGCATTTGGTGCCTGTTAGGGGTTGGGGAAGGACATTATAGGATGTTGAAAAGAGAAAAAAACAGACCAAGCATGGGTCAGCAGCCTTTCACGTCGTGTCTTAGTTCAGATTTCCATGTTGTGGCTGATCTGTCCATTGCAAGTCCTACAGCCGACACGTTCAATTCTGGCATTGTATTTATTACTAATAGATTATTAATATGGCCATTCCAATGGCCACTACCTATAATCTGAACAACTCAAGCATATAAATGCATTTTAAATTCTTAAATCATATACATGAATGTGGTTAGATAAAGATAGGCACTTCTCAGGATATTATCCTTGATCTAGGCTGTTTATGGCACACAAATAAATATGCAAATGGAGCTATGGTATTCTGATAGTGGCACAAGTCAGAATTAAATCCAACTATGCTTCCTTGCTCGGCTTGTGGCTCCCTCACTTGGAATGCCCCTGCACTTTTCCCTTTGCCTACACAAATCAGTTAGTGTTTGTGGCACAAATTACAACATATAATTGACCTACAGGTCTGGGTGAGCTATGATTGCATCAAAAATACATTCCACATGTTTTATATTTGCTTTCCAATCATGTCTGGTGCCTGAATATGTAGCCTGCCAACGGAGACAAAGCAGAAGTCCAACAATGCCTGTCTTGCTGGGGTGGCACCACACCTGGGTGATGACTGTACCCCCAACCTTGGATACAGATCATAGCAATTTGCTGAGGAAGTTTGTGAGTACCTGTCTGAACATATCTGATGGGGGGCTAGCAGGGGTCTTGTTTATCTTTGCAATTATCCACTCCTTCCACTCATCAGGAATAGCAGAAGAGGATATCTCATCCATGGTGAGATTGGTCTGACCAGACTTGGATGCACAGGCTTCAGTGCAAAGCCACAGAGCAGCAAGGGCTTGCCACTCTGATCCCAAGGTGGCCCAATCTGCACCAGCAAGCCCAACCTCCTCACAAAGAGGCAGCAAGGCTGTTGGGACACCAGAAAGTCCCTGATAACTTTGAGCGTATGTTAGATGATGTTGGTCTTCATGAAGATGTGAACTGGAACATACTGTTTGTTTCCAACAGTGTTCAAAGGATGCTTGGCCTTGGATGTTTCACCAATGCTAGACTGCCTCTTTGGTGGTTGCATGTGGGGTGCCTGCCTTGATGTCATGTAAGCTGAGCAGAGATGAATGTTACTGGTCAGATGGTGGGCAAGAACGATGAGACATACACTTCTGCATAGCCTGAAATAAGGTCCTTTACATTCTGACCTATTCGGTGATATTCTGAAAACAGATAGGGGCTATTGAGAATGTGTGCAGGGACATGGGGATACTGATCTGGGAACTGCGCAACCCAGAGGCCTCTAAGGGCCAGTCCAATCGCTAGGATGGCTAACTCCACTTGTTCATATGATGCAAGTAGGTCTCCATCTGCTGTGATTGGGTCCATTGGGATCCACTGCATGAATGCCGAAAGAGAGAAAGATGAAGTAGTGTCATAAAATGCATCGGACAGATAGTTGTCCATAGAGTCCCAGCATGCCCATTCTGGCGGCAATCTCTCCAAGAGCTCACCATCCTTGATAAGGCATCAGTAGCAGAAAACTTAAAGAATTTAATGCTCACCTCTGCAGCATGAAGAAGGAGGATTAACTTCTGATAGTTGACATCCTCAGATAGTGACATGAGAAATTCACAGTGGGATTCCTTGTTGAGGGAACTACAGCAAGGTGTTGTCAGAAGCCCAAGACGATTATCTGGCCCAGTGAGAGAGGCTGCTGATGAAGCATGGTTTGTATTTGTGGCAGAGTTTCTGGCAGGGCTTCCAGGATGCAAGTCACCGTCACCTTTATCAACATGTTCTGCACCATCTGAACTGTTGGGCTCAACATACCATGCCTTCCCCTTCCCCTTACCTCGTTTTGTAGAAATTGGTGGAGTTGAACTTTTAGCCACATATGCCCTAGATAGGTTCTCCAAGCTGCCTGTAAGGACCAATGGATGCTTGCCCTTCATCTGCAGGTTGAGCCAGTGCCTGAGCCAGGCATTGATGGCATCAGACTTCATGTGTGAGGGCTCTTCAAGGTGGTAGTCTAAATATAGGTGTGACATCTTAGAAAGGTGCTTGCTTGGGTACTCAGCGATGTCAGTCCACAGAATGCATCCATTCAACTTATAGAATTCTATGATATTATGTTCAGCAAGTATGATATAGATTATGACTTGTACACACTTCTTGTGGCACCCATGAACTGCCTCAGGACAGCTTTCCAATGATGTAGTCAGAGTTTGATGACATTTATAGGCAGTAAAGGATATCCATCATCATTCAGCTCCAGTTCCTCCTTGCTGTCCACTTGCTCAGCAGCCTCTAATAGGAGGAGCATGTTAGTAGAAATGGAAGTATTACTAAAATACACACTGATGTTGAAATCCCTCCACATGTCAAAAACAGTATCCACCCCCTTTTGATGCTCTTGCCACAATTCGAAAAATTTGAGACCTTTAGTCTCATATCTACATGGTGATTAGCATCAGCACATTACAGAATGAGATCAAATTTTTACCTTGCATACATCTGCTTGCCATCTTCATTCACATATGTGGCAAAGGCAATGAAGATGGCACCAGTCTGCTTCTTTATAAACTTGAGAAAGTTCAAGACATCCATTGGAATTGTTCTTGAGAGTCTACATGGGGAATCATTAATAGACTGTGTTCAAGTTCCTGGACCACATACCTCAATTGGATGTGATCTAGGAGTGGCTTTATATTCCACTTGACTGCGAGGTCCTCACATTGCTTCTGTTGCTTGGCAGTGAGGGCATCAAATACATTTGTCAAGGCAGGGTGATAGTTTCTGATATCCTTCTCCCCATTGTCAGACAGCCTCTTTTGTTCATCAGAAATCTGTTCTGAAAACATGTGGCCACACACAGACTTTGCAGTCCATGTCTGACTTGAAGCTGGGTGGCCACATCTATCAGACTTGGACTTTTCTGGCCTGTCTTCTTTTGCATGTGCTGCCACATAGTTCCCAAACCAGGTTTGGACACACTATATACATACATTCATCATTATAAAAGTGGAAAATAATGGCTACAAGTGCTACTTACCTTCTCCAGGTCATCTGGTACAGGCTCGTGGGTCTGCTCAACAATGGCAGCAATTTCTCCCAAGACTTTGGTGATGAGCTTTGACCATGTTTTGTTCATACCATGGTCACTGCTTTCCAGGTAGGCATCATAGGAGTCACGCAGTAGGTTCAGAAAGGATTGTTTGACCCAGCAGTGGTTGTATGGAGCCATGGTGTTCCAATAAAGGTAAGTACAAATCAACAAAGCTCTAATTCTGACAAGTCAAATCATTACCCACAGATTGAACCACCACTTCAGCCACGTAATTCAGTGCATGGCCTGTGATATATGTATTTATAATCAGGATCTACTATTCTACAGGGTTTGCTTTCAGGAGGTGTGATTGTACTATGTGAAAGTAGAGAGAATCACTTGTGATATTACACTCAGCCTTGGGCGTTCTAAGCAACTTGCTTATCGGTGACTTGGTTCAGCCCAAGTCCTGCTTCGTGGTAGTGCTGCATGCACCGTGGACGTTTGAATAAGGTTCTTCTCTTGTTTACAGTGGCACAAGATGTAGGCCAACAGGGGTGCACCAATGCACAAGTGGCGCAAGCACAAGGGAGTGCACAAGCGCAAGAGGGTTCAAGACCAAAGGTTCCCTGAATATAAGGGAGGAGAAGGAGGGATAGAGCAAAGAGCGGAGTGTACTGGTGGTCCTTGAAGGTCTGTTCTGGTTCATTCTAACCTTGGGGTGCATCCCACTGCAGGGATTCCAAGGGTCAAGTAGGCTGGATTGTTAAGAGGTCGAGTCTGAGTCTTACATGTCAGAAATGCATACTACTTATAGTAAACCAGTCAGGCCCCTATTAAGAGGGATGCGTAAGTGTCAGGGCATAGGGCCCATGTCATCATAAGGGTCCAGAGCACACACCATAAGGGTGCAGAAGTGTTCTAGTTCAATCTGATGGACGTGTGTACAGTATGATGTCAAGGGTCAGTCCAGATGTCCAATCAGCTCAGAGTCCATTATCATAAGGACACACAGCCTGCATCCTCACCAGAGCATGTCTGCACTACACCCTAGGACCTAGGGAACATGCCTTCAGCATGCTGTGATGTGCCGATGTGATGTGCTGCATGCCTGCACCTGCAGGTGCCATGTGGGTACCACAACCATGTGCTCGTAGCATGAGGCTAGGAGCTCCTTCCTAATCAGTCCGAATCAATGTTCATACCAATATCTGTAATGTAGCCAGTCTGCGTTCAATGTAGGGCCTCCCAGGGAGGTCCTGATTCCATCCTTGTCTAGTCAGGTAACCAGCCACAAGTCCCAGAGACCGTGTAATGGCTGGGTCAGTGCGCAAAGGTGGTGTGATTGTAACATGCGAGTAGATGGGGTGACCCACAGTACATATATTTACCTGGAGCTCCTATTGAGCAGCTCCGTGGTTCCAAGTGCATCTGAGTACCCCCTGTCCAAATCCAGTGCACTCTTGCCACTTGTCACACTTTGCTCTGCCACCCCTTTCTGGTAATCTATTCTGCTCACACACATTCTGCTAGTGCGGGATTGCCTCTCCTGTCAATGGTAAGATTTGTGAGTGAAATTACTAAAACAAATATGACAGGCTGTTAAGATGGGGGCAATTCAGTACTAGATGGAATGCATGAGAGTGGAGGGGACTAGTAGAGGGAGTAAAAAAGCAGAGCACAATAGGAGCACACCAGATGCACACCAGATGCACAAGGAGGCAGATTCACTCAGAAGCATATGGATCTACTCTGAGTGGCAGCGCTGCATACATTGGTAGGATATAGATGCAACCATCACTCTCATGTATCTAAATCTACCATCCAGATATTGGAATGATTGCAATTTGGGCCTCATCTATCCCATGATCACACCAGTATCCATCAGTGAACCTGCAATACCCCATAGTTAGCCATAGCAATAGGCCTACCCCATAGCACCCCATAGCATTCCATAGTTGTATCACTGAACCCATAGCTGGCCATAGTTGGTCATAGCATTCCATAGTTTATCAGTAAACCCATAGTTGGCCATAGAAAGGGGCCTACTGTACAGCACTCCACAGCACTCCACAGTCTCATGCCACTGGGCAGTAATCTCACACATGCCTGTGTGTTCTCACCTCTCCTGCCACTGTGCATGCCATCACCAGGCCACACACTCATGATCTCACATGTTCACTCTTACTTTTGAGGCTCCGCTACCTGTCATGCAGCACTGGCTTCTGGCACTGCTGCTATTGCTATACATACTGTCACTGGGCCACACACTATACTATGTATAAATGAAGCTTTTACAAGTATTAATATGCCACGCTGAGCATCCCGGGCTCAGGCTGCTGCCATCCCAGCAGCATCCTGCTGGGCCATGCGCATGCACCATGTGCACTTGTCCCTCTGCTGCTCATCACACAGGTACTTCTGCTGCTGCTGCTGTGCATGCTGCCACTGGGCCATGTGCTTGCAATCTCATGATCTTGCATGTGCCATGTGCGTTCATACCTCTGCCACGGTCATTGTTGTCACTGCTGCGGCCACGGCCATCATCGTTGTTGCCACAGTGGCAGTCATTGTCACTGTTGCTGCCATCACAGTTGTCATCGCTGCTGCCACCACGGCTGTCGTTGCTGTTGCTGCCATCGCAGTCATCATTGCTGTTGCCACCGCTGTGGTCATCATTGTTGGATTCACTTTCATTGTGCTAGATTTACTTTACATGTTACATGAGGCTAATGCGTTGTACATTGCTCTTTGGAGTGTCAGAACAACGCTCCAGAGGCTGATTCCTTATTTGGTTAGTTAGATTAGCTTAGTCAGGTTGATATTTACTGCAGAGGAGCACACTTTTACCTTAGTCTTATTCACTCCTCTGCAGGTTAGTAGTTTAGTATCTCACTCTTCAAATATAGTCTTAATCACTCCTCTGCAGTCCCCTTGGTCCTCTGTGACTCAAGGGCCCTTCCAATCGAGCAACATAACAATCATTGCTGTTGCCACAGTGGGGGTCATCATCGCTGCTGCAGCCATGGCCATCATTGCTGTTGCCGCCATCACAGTTGTCATCGCTGCTGCAGCCACAGTTGTCACTGCTGTTGCCACCATCACCACTGTTGCCACTGTTGCCGCTGTTGCCACCATTGTGGTCATCATCGCTGGAACTCTTGGAACAGATGCCCAAACATTCAGCACAAAATTTGACTTCCTCATGCACAAAATCAACATACCCTCATGCAATATACGATCCCAGATGTCATTGATGAGTGCTTCATCCTGGTGTTGGGATACATGGAGAGCCAGTAATTTGATCATCAAAAGGTCATGTGGATCACCACATACTTGGTAGAGCTGAATTACAGTGATGAGTTAATGAGCACCTGGAAGAGGGATGGGAGCATGTACTTCTGTGATACTGAACAGCCCTCTTTCAAGCAGCTCTACCCTCTCCCTCAAATCAGAGTCGGACAGTTGCGACTGAAGGCAAGGCAACAGGATGTGGAATATTTCAAGCTGCACTTGAGAAACCTCTAACTTCTCTTCAAGAGCTGTTAAGAAGGCAATGGCAGACTCATGTTTACCACCAGCTGACATAGGATGGGACTTTGCATTGCCAACAGTGAGTGTCAAGTACTCTATCCATTGGGACAAAGATAGTGCAAATCTAGGAAAGATTAAGAGGTGTAGTAACATGGGTCATCGACAATACACACTCAGATGAATCTGCTAAGGTAACCAACACTTCAGCTGCCCGGAGAGGTGGCTGTCTTTGACATAGAACCACCAAAGAAGCTGGTATTTGTCTAGTGTTCTTGGCTCACGTTGGAGATGGGCCTGAAGGTATGTGGGGCACATTTGTAAGACATTGAAGGTTCCAGCTTAGACATTCCAAGGGCTGAGTCCAGCACACCTCAAGTAACTCGCCAGCCAGACCTCTTGAGATCAGCCACTCATATAGTTGTGAATGGAAATTTTCATCAGTGCTTGCTAAGCATGGGCCACACAAGGGAAACTGTGATGTGGCAATCCCCTAGGTACAGGTAACTGAAAGTCACATAGTGTAGTACCATTCCCCCTCCATTTGAGCCAAAAACCCATTTATAATAAATTAGTCCTGTACAGCACTTTCTCCAGATGGATGGTCATGTGTACAAAATGGTTGAAAGAAGAAAAAAGAAACCGATTAATTATTTGTCAGACCCAATGCTAATAACATTGTCGTTGTCAACATGGGGAGGGTGGGTATATGGACCTTTGATGATCTTGGCCAAGAGGTCAATCACGAATCTGTCGATCTCTATCTGTTGTTGAGCCATGCATCTTACTCTTATGACCCCAGACCCAATTGTGACTGGCCTGTTGATGCCACCAATTTTGTTTTTGCTGCCTTTCGAAACTGAAATGGCTTCATGTCAAAATTCGTGCTAATCTTTTCCTCCACATTGAGCAGCGTTGCTTGGTCAGCAGTAACTGTGTTTGAGAAAATGCTTGGCATTATGCTGGAGCTGACCTGCCATTTTGCGCCAGCTGCGCAGAGAGCTCTTCTTGCAGGCTGTACAATGCTGCAATTGCATTTGTGTAGATGCAGCATCAGCCATAGACAATAAAGGGGATGGGAGCACCAATGACATGACATATTCTGGTAGCAGTACAATATCTTGGTTCACAACATGTATCTGGGCTCCTGATGGCCTACACAAATGGTGGAAATTGAGGACTTGAGACGTCGCAGCTATTGACAATGTGAAGGTCTTCAGTCCAACACCACAGCCATGGACCCCCCAGGAATAATAAAAATATGTTCATCTTTGAATGAATGACAGATGAGGAAGGGAAACCCCAAGAGACAACTGACAAATGTACCTCCGATCTGCATGAAGGGCATTTTCTCCCTCTTCTGGACCACTGGCTTCAATACCTCCCCAAACCCATGTCAGTGAAGAACATAACACATCCACCCAACACACATATCAGCATGAAAGAGCTGGTCTTCAGCTTTCTGAACCTCAACACAAGCTTTTTGGAGGAGCACGATTGCAGTTGTCAGCACCTCTTCGCAGTCATGCTGGTTAGCCTCCACACATTGACGAAGGAGCCTAGCATCCTCCTCTGTTTCGACAGTGTCAGCTTTGGGCAAGTAGTTGGTTCTTTTCATGGGATTTTGCTTCTGTAGCAGGTTGAGTTTAGTTGAAAATGAGCATTCAAAAATGTGTGCTAACTGAGTCTGACTTCAGGGGTAACACAAGGGGATCACATACATAAGTCATATCTGACTGACAATCAGCCATTGAATTATGATTAAGAAGGTCAGATGTGATTGTGAAAGTGTAGGGGTTGAGGTTATTTAGTGTCAAGAGTGCTGGGGTTTGAATCAATCCTGGATTAAACAAGATAATTTCTCCCATGCTTCTTCAGCATCCACTGAGTTATACCATGTGATATGCCTCAATGTCCTAGCTGTGCCTCAAAATTCCAGGACCAGAGGGCTGTACTTTCTCACTTGAATCAACCTCTTGGATCGTGCCATCATTCTCGCCATGTTGCCCAAAAGGTGACCCTTCCAGAGGAACTTGCCCGGTATAAGCAGCGGAAACATGTAGATTTGAATTTGGATACACCAATGCCCCCACCTGAACACAATTTTGCTGTCTATCCCTCAAATGAATCTAATCATGACATGGACATCAATGTGGCTACCACCAATCATGGTGTTGATAATCCCAATGTACAGCCATCACCATTTTTTGAGGAGTACACAGGAGCTATGCAATCATATGGATCTGGGAACACATCCATGGATGGATTTGATAGTGATGAGTATGTGTCGGCACACTCCCAAAATCTCTATTACCCATTCAATTCCAAGGACAAATGGGAGCTTGCTTCATTCTTACTTCTATCCAATTTAAGCATGTTGTCAATCAACAAGTTTCTATCACTAGCTCTTGTAAGTTTCGAACTGGCTTGATGTCAATCACTTTTCAACCAGTTTACAGATAAAAAAACTCAGCCTATTGTTCATTAATGCCAAACACCTTCAAGCTAGAGCTGAAATGCTCCCACATCAGCAAAAGGTTCAATGTACTTGATGGGTACTTGATGTGACTTGATGCACATCAAGGCA
>QLOS01001433.1:0-11388 GCA_003313725.1 Russula sp. MG48 | reverse complement strand
ATTCCTGAGATAAATTGAGGACACGTGATCAGGATGCTCGAGTGCGGCGATGATGTTATCTCCACCGAGGGGTGTCAGTTGCCCATCCACTATGAAGATTTTCATGGGCGGCCAGACATCCAGTATCTCCTTCACAGGTGTTGTCGTTCCGCAAGAAAAGTAAAGACCAAGACCGCAGGGCGATCCAAACACGACGCATCGCCATCTTCGGCATACTTGCACTAGCCTACGCCAATCCACATCGATAGGTAACATCCTTCGATAAAAATAGAATATGTCCAGGAGGACATTTTCAGGGAGGTATCCGATTGTCACGCGTTGGAAAGAAATAAGGTCTGTACCATAAAAGTCAGTGGTCAGCGTTCCAGGCCCTGAGCATGAGACGTACTTCGTTCTTGTTGATTAAAGAATCCCTTCCGGTGACGCGCAATATGCTTTCCTGCCCTTGAGCTCATGGATGGATGGCTGATAGGTTTTCGAGTGTGACTGGTTAGAGACGGGTGAGTACCGAGTCGGGCACTTTTCCAACGGGACTAGCGAGGATCTAGACGTACTTTGGATAACTGATTGACAGTGACGTTGACAATGTAGCAGAGGGAAAATTGCAGTAGATATAACACCCACAGAGAGGCCGTCGCAGTCCTCGTAGACGGATACTTTGTAAACGTGCGCACCGCGCACCGCGCATATCTGCTGCGTTGCTGACACCGCCACACACAAGAAGAAATGGGCTGATTATGTAAGTCAATACCTGACTCGGAGTAGCGGCGACCAAGACCAACTCTGAATCTCATTTGGTGTAATATTTTGTTCGCAGATGTGACGAACGATACAATGGTATTCCACCTGAAGCGTCGGTTGCTATTATCGTTATGTTCTAGTGAACGGAAATCAGTTCTCTCGTCTGCCAGTAGTGATCAGGCTCTAGGCATGTAGCGCGACCATCTGTCACACCTGAGCTATCTTCTTTCAGTCGTGGGTCGGGCTGGGAATGCCTCGCGATGTCCTGCACTCCATTGTTTTCTCGTGTTCGCACCCAGGCCCGATCTAGCGAGTGACTTTCGAAGGATAGATCCTATGTGGGCATGTATGGGTGTGCGACTGATTTTACTAGACAACCATTGGTCCTCGCGTCATTTAAAAACTGCTACTGTAGCACAGAGACTGGGATCTGGATCGGCGATACAGCACTCGGAACCATCAGGTCGGGAAGTGCAGTCCCCCCGCGACACATTGACGCCCGGTGCTCTCCGATCAGGCGCTTCCCATGGTTCTCCCCCCATGAGTGGGTCGTCATCTAAGTCACCAACTGACAAGATCCTTCAACATGTCTCCCGGCATCGAGGTGCTATTACCTGCTTCCAAGTTAGGCGCCCTTTCCTGAACGTCATCGTAGACACCATGGCCTATCGTGTCTGCATCCCGGGAGAAAGAACTATTGCTTGTTGCCCCATATTGAGGTCGGTGATACACTGCCCCGGGCCCCTATACGTTGAGATTGTCTGATCCTCAGACGCCACTTGAGGTCTTGCAATAATCACCTCACACTCACATCTGTGTGTCATACTTCGTGTTTTGGCCCTCCTTTATAATTCTGCGATGTATACTCATATGATACAAGTTCTTTTCTCTCGTACTGTAGGATCTTCCCTGCTACATTCACCCGTTGTTACGGACGAGTATATGCTCGGCCGCCGTACTCCCATACTGACTATCTTGTAGTTCTGCTTAAAAGCACGCCCCCTATCTTTTCATCAGGGCCTCATGCCAATACCCTGACCCACTCGTGATGAAGAGCACCCTTTTTCTCCTCATGTTTGCAATACCTCTAGGCTGACACTCCGCCGCGTCGGCATACGTACCAGCTTCAAGAGCGCCTATGCAACATCGGGCTTCATGCTTAATGACGTCTCCGTCACAGCGTCGCCGACAAGCACCTCGTCGACAGGCGACCCGCTCTCGATCTTTGAGGTGCAGACTCCCGCTTCCGGAGAGACGTCATTGGTGGCATTCCAGTTGCCGCGCTTTATCCCAGCGCCAGCGGAGGTCAAAGCCAAGAACGGGAACCCCGTTGGCCTCGACGCATTCCGGGCCGTAGGCACGAGCGCCGTAGTCGTCATGTTGGGTGCATCGTGTCCTTGATTCCCAGTTTTCCGCAGCGGATGGGTCGAGGACATCCTCGGATAGTGGCCGCTGATGTCAGTAGAACGCGTTTGAAGGCTTTTTTTCTTCCTTTGATAATCATGTGAAAAGGTGTGCTGGCCTCAGTCGTACGGGATGAGGTGGGTTTACACGATAATGTTGCCGGAGTCTTTAGGAAGTGCAATCCGCCACATGGCGGTTCCTGTCGTTGTGGCTTGGCACATGGAAAGGCAACGACGTCGAGCAACCCTGGCTTCTTTGGGAACGCTAGACCATGCACAGGCGAGATACAGAGAACCGCTGGTGAGACCTTTGTGATTGGAGAGCCCACAAAGCCCCCACGCGTACGCGACGGCGCCCCGCTGGGTTGGCCAGACGAAGAGTTTCCTTGGAACGTGCCACTCCACGGCCCTGGTCCAACCACGCCAAAGGACAACCCCGCGCGCGCACCGGCCGCCGAAGCATCCACAAGATCGTCATCGGGATCACGGAATGACCCACACACACCGCGAAACGACAGCGCGATGTCAGAGCGTGTGCGCGTGTACACCACACCCGGCGCCGAGGATCGCATATTCCAGGACGACGTCTCGCCGTCCGACCCTACGTCGACGCCGTCACGCGGAGTGCGCGTTGGCGCCAGCATGGGCTCCGTCTTTGCGACGCCGAAGTGGCAGATCCGTCGTCTGCCGACGTTCACGCCCTCGCCCTACCGCAACGGCAAGGGCGGCGGCGCGGGCAGCGTCCCGCCGTCGTCGTCGAGTCCGAGCCGTATGTTGCCGCACGAGGATACGCCGGTCGATCGGTCCGCGCCACGTTCGTCGGTCTTGCCGTCGAAACGTGGGCAAGAATCGCCGTTGATGGGGCGAGGCGGCGGTGGTGTCGCGTGCGGGCACCCACATCCGCAGGACTCCCCGGTGCCGCTTGGGAGGAAGGGAAAGGAACGGCAGGGCGCGGGGAGGAGGTAGCCACCAGGTTCTGGGTGTGTATCGACCCGCCTGCGATGCCTACTGCTCGATAGATCCCCCTTGTGGTCACAACGGCCAGGCGATGCCTCCCGCTTTTGTGGAGTTATTTCAGTATCGCGTCGCATTTTTTTTAAATGGTTGCTCATGGGTAGATTAAAAGCTTGCTATTCATGTATTATGCTCTGCTCCGAATGTTACAACGACGACAAAGACAAAAATGCACGCGACTTAGCTGTCTCTAATCCTCGCCTCCGCTTCAGTCTGAATATTTCCGGATGTGTGCGAGCACATACAGACGCGAGAGATAAATTGAAAGGGTGCGCCCTTTTGGGGCAAAAGCTTGAATGCGAGGGGGGGGAGAGAGAGGAAAGGATTCGGAGAGAGAAGGTAGAAATCTAAGGACGCGCCTGTCACGAGCTGATGTGACAACCGCGTCTGGTCACAATCACGAAGCTTCTTTCTGACCTGACACCTTCATCGTTTGCCGAATCTTCAAGTTCACATTACAGGGCAGCGTCATCCTCACCAGCCACTCGTGAAAATGCCTGAAAAGCCTGGTATCGCTTACACGACTGCGCTGGTAATTTATGTATGTATGTACGACGAACGAGGAAAATGAACACCGAATACCGATATTCTACACGCACGGACTTGTGGGCTCCAGATACCTTCCGCAATCAAAGCGAGTCTTCCAGGCTGGCTGCCACCAAGCAAGGCGTGGCGGAATCTGGTTGAAGTGGGAATGTGCGGGCACCTGGGGGGCACTGATGGTGCACCCAGGCTGAGCTCGTGCAATGGGGGTTGGATGCAGGCAACACCTAGAGTATGGCCCCACATGATATGGTGATTGGGCTTGCAATAATGCACACCCATGGACACATAATTGATACTTATATTTCGTTGCTATGTTAACCCTTGCCCTTTTTGCTTAGGTTTTATTATCACATATAGTACCTGCTGACTGGCAGCGCCATGTGCGCATCACGGGCTCTGCCACAGCGTTACCTCTTGTACAGTACAGTAGATCAAGCGTGACTGTGCTGTCCCTCGCCTAATCAGTCTGCACTCTGCAGGCCGAGGGCCTACATGCTCCACTTGTATGTTTGCCTTTTGCTTCACTGTTGTACGACATGCCTGGCAAAGGCCTCGTGTTCACTTCTCCAGGTCAGTACAGATATTCAGTGTTCTTCTGCTGAGGACACCATTGTATCGTTCGTCACATCCGCGAACAAAATATTACACCAAATGAGATTCAGAGTTGGTCTTGGTCGCTACTCAGGCTGTCGCTAGAATGACCTTCATAATCAGCCCATTTCTTCTTGTGGCGGTGTTATGGACACATGCGGTAATCCATGAGGCAAATATGGGCGGTGCGCGGCAGTGCGCACGTTTACAAAGTATCCGTCTATGCGGACTGCGACGGCCTCTCTGTGGGTTATATATCTACTGCAACGGTCCCTCTGCTACATTGTCGACGTCACTGTCAATGAGTTATCCAAAGTACGTCCAGCTCCTCGCTAGTCCCGTTGGAAAAGTGCCCTCACCCATCTCTAACCAGTCACACTCGAAAGCCCATCAGCCATCCATCCATGAGTTCAAGGGCAGGAAAGCATATTGCGCGTCACCGGAAGGAATTCTTTAATCAACAAGGACAAAGTACGTCTCATGCTCAGGGCCTGGAACGCTGATCACTGACTTTTTATGGTACAGACCTTATTTCTTTCCAACGCGTGACAATCGGATCCCTTCCTGACAATGTCCTCCTGGACATATTCGATTTTTATCAAGAGATGCCATGGCAAAATGTGGACTGGCGTAGGTTGGTGCAAGTATGCCGAAGATGGCGATACGTCGTGTTTGGATCGCCTTGCCGTCTTAGTCTTTACATTCGATGTGGAACGACAACACCTGTGAGGAAGATACTGGATGTCTGGCCGCCCATGCAAACCTTCATAGATGATCAGCAACCGACACCCCTCGGTGAAGATAACATCATCGCCGCACTCGAGCACCCTGATCACGTGCCCTCAATTCGTCTCAGCAATCTAACGAGTTCTCTATTGGAACGACTCGCCACAAGCCCAGCGATGCAGGAGTCATTCCCAGTGCTGTACTATATTCGGCTTGAAGTAGCTGAGAATGATCAGACTCCAGCGGTGCTTCCCGATACCTTCTTGGGAGGATCTGCCCCAGATCTACAGCTCTTCACTTTGTCTGGCATTCCATTTCCGGCATTACCAAAACTTCTTTTCTCTGCACGAGACCTTGTCGAACTCAGGCTTTATAGGGTACCACATACCGGGTACATTTCTCCCGAAGCGATGGTCACATGCCTGTCCGCGTTGACCAACCTCGAATTCCTTACCCTCGAATTCCAATCCCCGTCTTCCTGCCCCGATCGGGGGAACCGACGTCCACTTCTGCTGACACGCGTTGACCTCCCTGCTCTCATAGAGTTGGATTTCCATGGCGTTAGCGAATACTTGGAGGACTTCTTGGTCCGGATAAACACTCCTGTTCTTACCACCATCGACATAGAGTTCTTCAATCGGGTCATCTTTGACATTCCACAACTCTTCGAGTTCGTCAATCGCACAGAGGCGCTCGGGTCGGCCAAGCGACCGGAGCTGTTCTTCACTAAAGGATCTGCCTGTCTCCACGTTTATCACCCTGATTCGCGCCAAGGGAGGGGTCCTTACGGTCATGGAGGTACAAGTGTCAGGGTACGGTGCCACGCGCTCGATTGGAAAATCTCGTTTTTTGTGCAGATATGCAGCCAGCTTTTGCCTCATCTCTCCAGTATGGAACAGCTTGACATCGGGTGCGGTGTTATAGATCCATTGGATGGGTGGGACGACGTGGATTACAGGCAATGGTTGGAAGTTTTCCGCCCCTTTATCTCTGTGCAGAGCCTGCATATATGCAATCTGGATGAGCTCATTGCGCCCGCACTGCAGGAGCTCACTGGGGCGAGAGTCATGGAGGTGTTACCTGCGCTTCGCAGCCTTTTCCTAACAGATCCTGACCCATCTGGATCTGTGTGGAAGGTCATAGAGCCATTCATCACTGCGCGCCATCTCTCCAATCAGCCCGTCACTGTCCACCAGTGGGGAGAGGAAATGGACTAATTGGTACGGATAAATGCTCTCTGTTATTGATTCTGTTAGTGCTCGACGTTATCTACATACTAGCCGCCCCTCCTATACTCCCGCTTGTTCGATGCTCGAAGGGTCTGTCGCTTTTGACAGCCCACCATGATCTTCTTGTGTAACATTTTGTAATTCAATTCTCATCACGCTCGATGTACTCGTGTAGTATCAAATTGATCAGATTATCGCTCATTTTAGCAGTACGTCGAGGTAATGCCAGTGAACTGCGTTACAGTCCCTTTCCTTGCCCATCGCCGTTGCTTGACTTCATCAGCACCTCTGCTACCTCTCTCTTTATATCATGACATACGAACGATCTTGTGGATGTCTTGCATTTCGCGCTGCGCTCGGGCCTGGTCAAAAATGATATGTGCGTGAATGTCCCAGCCTGCCGGCGGGGATTATGAACGATGCCTCGTCGTCGTCCAAGTGGCATAGCTGGCACGTAGTCTCCATTTGGCACAGAAGGATGAGAAGAGGCGATGCATTGGCACCACGTCCTGGAAGCAAGCAAATCACGCGTGTCATTCGCTTAGTTGCATGACCAGCGAGCCGTCGCACAACGCACCCAGCCAGGTTGCAGGGTCCCGAGTCAAAGTCGAGAATACAGACCTCACCACCGGGAGCCGCTGCTATGGGCCATAGGTCGCACCCGGAGCGTCGACGTCCGAGTCCGAGTTGATGCCACGGGTTCGCAGGTTATGACGCACGTGACAATATCACGACCTGATGATTCAATGTCACCATCAGCAACGCCGTCCCAACGTTTGCGCATCGCTATCGTACGTTTCGTCTCTCCAACGATATATGCACGATACGTGGCTAAACGTACGCACACACGTACAAGGGACTCACGGCTCTGAAATACAAGCCCCCGGAACAGTCTATCCAGTGTCCGTCCGGGCCACCCGTCGCGGACGCTGAGGCTCACATTTCACTCGCTAGCGTACACCCTCGAGCTGAAACATCACTTTTGCTGCGCCGCCACAAGGTCAACATCCGAAGAGTCCGACGCATGGCGTCGGCGCGCTCTCGAGCTTGAAGCTGAGCTCCATGCAGCGCGGGCCGCCACATCATCGGAGCGTGTTGGTACGTACGGGACTCAGCAGCTTCTCACGTCTTTTGCCACTCTCGTCTAAACCAGGCTCGAAAAGAGCTTGCTGCCTTAAAGTCCGCCCTAGCACCTGCGGGAGATCAGACGAAACCCTCAATAACCAAGAAAAAGGGAAAGCAGGCGAAGAAAGGTCCAGCGTCTTCGGAGGCGCGGAGACCGCAAGCCCTGGAAGTACCCTCCGCAAAGTCAACTGCAGGACTCAAGGACATCGTTCCCTCCGGCAGCAGTGCGTTCCTCCTCGAACATCCCCAATGCCAACTTACTATATGCGCACTGCACGCGGGTAGAACTATCAAGGTCCTTGCCGCGAACGAACAGCACCCTCTTCTTCTCGCTGCACACGCTGGACGTCGCCTCTGCGGTGGCCGCCACCAAATCCACTTCTCCACCCAGCGTTGCTCTGGTAGTGGCAGCTACGTCTAGATGTATCGACGCTTTGCATGCCCTCCTCGTGCGGGCCATTTCTCCGCCAGCGTCAAAGGCACCCGAAGATCCAACGCCCCAAGAAGCACTGAACGGTATCGCGTGCGCCCTGCCACACGTCCTCCGCACTGCGGTTCTGTCCCTGCAACGCGCATATATCGACTCTTCGAACGCCGCCAGACTTCAGTGGCAGCACGCTGACCCCATCAAACATGATCCGATCCATCCACTGGCACATGACGACACGACCTCGGCACTCGATCTCGTCTTGGGGCGCGTCGCAACCAGACTCCTCGTCCCAGCGGTCCGCGCCCTCGCGCCCTGCACATTCGCCAGGACGGAGCACGTCCTGCTCAAGTCCCCCCTAAACACAGGAGGCTCCGCAGATGGCGCAGACTTGTTCAGCCTGGTCGGCGCCGCGCTCGACGCCCTCCCCGATCCCGATCCACAACACATCGCCGTGCACGACCGCGTCGCTCTCGAAGCCGTCCGAGCCCTCACGTCTCTCATCGTGGATCGGCCACCACACGATCGGCCGGCGCAGCTGACGCCAGGACAGCGCATGCACCGCATCGCGCGCAAAGACGCGCTCCACTTCCTGTGCGACGCCGCACTCCTCGCCCTCCGCCGGTCTGCGTCTGCTGCCCCGGGAAGCCCTGAAGAGGTGCTGAGGGCGGCGCTGGCAGAAGCTCTCGGCAAGCTCGCCCTCACGCAGTCTGTGCGAGAGGGCGGAAGCAGGCTGGACGTCGTCGAGGAGCATCGCGTGATGGTCGTTCTGGAACGTGCGTGGAGTGTAGGCCTCAGAGTAGGTCACATCTTTGGAGATACGAGAGACGCGGAGATGGCCATAAGTCGGGATGACGTGCGCGAGCAAGGCGAGGATGTAGCCATGATGGACGGAGATGGAGAAGATTGAAGAAGAACGGCGACGGGTTCAAGTTATTGGTGAGTCATAGAACCCAACGTTCTCGACCACTTGGGCAAGAATCAGGTTTGGCGCAACCTGAGTGTACGTACTATATGTCTCACTACCGTGCATTTACGTAGTGATGAAGAGATTGTCTCTTTGATTGATCCTGATATTTTGGGCGGTTCCGAATGCACCCAGAGGGCATTTTCTTCCCGACCGCGTACACAAATGACATTTCCGAACCCTAGGCCGAGGCAGGGGCCTCGCTCGTCAATGACACTGACCTTACTGGGCTCGTGAGCAGCGATCTGTCGCCGCTTTTGCCATTCAGACGCTCAACAACACGTCTGCCAACCCCCCAGAGGTGAGTCGCGTTTTCCCCCTGGTCGGTTTCAGATCCGGGGAGGTAGGGAGAGACGATGCGAAGCCTTTTCTTCGCACCAACCGAGGCTCCATTACCATTTGACCTTCGTAATTGGCTTGTCAGGGGTCAAGCCACTATTGTTCAAAGTCTCTCGGACTCTCTTTTTGGCCTTCAAATTGTCGCAAAAACGGAGACTGATGATTGTGGTCAAACAGCCCTAGCAATCCCAGCCCTTACTTGAATGGGAAGTCACCCATGTTTAATAGGTACGCTTTCTCAGTTGATGCGTGAGAGGCGGATTCTGAAGACGTGCCCTCTCAGCATGACCTCATCATAGCGCTCGCTAGGGGACAGCGCAGCTACTTCAGCCCAGCGACAGATGCTCACACCTGACTCGAGCCCACTAGCTGCACGCAGTGGGCGCTACACGAAGGAGACACGACGCCTACGAAAAAGTGGGCTCCTATTCCGGTAGGCTCTTTTTGAGTTAGCTGACACGCATCAGATGCAAGACTCCACCAAGGATGCCACCGCCACCCGCTCACCCGTGAGCGATTCGTTCCTCTATCCGCCGTCCCCGCTAACCTCGTCACAGTGAATCCATGAAAGGGGAATCTCCACTTGCCAGCGGTGCGCCCGCCGAGTCTTTATCCACCGACTCACTAGGCCCTTCGACCCTGTCATCCCCCTTTATGCAAAAAGCATCCCCCACCTCTCCAACACAACCTACGTCACCTCCAATGCGTCCTGCAGGTTGTCACCCACTGCAGCACAAGAGGATACACCGCCCGAAGGTCCAGCTGATGAACGCGAGACAAGGAAACGGCGCCGCCTCGAGGCATTCCGCCGCATGCCCACGTGTCAAGATGTCGCTGCACCCTGTCGAGGTTGAACCTGCACCTACTTAGTATGCCACTGGTGAAGCGATCAAAGGCACGAAAAGGGTAAGGCGATTACATTTCGCGTGTCGAATTAGCTTGTACTACGCATACAGTACTGTGAATACTTTATGTTAGCAGCAAGGTCTCCGCCAACAAAGTTGGCATTTCTACAGTAGTCTCAATTGGAGTGGCTGCACCACTATATCCCTCTGACGTTGTGACTACTACTTGACGTCACTCTCAATAGTAGCACGTGTAGTCATCAGTCGTGTGAATACGTCCTGTTGAAGGATGCTGAGACGTGCCAGTGGGCAGGGGGCCCCAACCTACTGTCTACACCGGCCCTACACCAGACCCCAGCTGAACCCCAGAAAAAACAGCCCACTTCCTTCGGCTCCAAGCTGAGAGGCAGGGAAGGCGCCGCGGGGGGCCCTTCTAAAACAAGTACCCTCAATGGGGCAATGTCCCGACTCTAATCTCCCCCTCTGCCCTGACGTGGTTTTACCCTTTTCCCCACCGTTCTCGCCCCACCCTCTCACCCCTGTGAATGCCTGATCATAAGTACGTAGGACTACGTAGACCGCGTCTGTATCTTTGTTATACGCCGCGGAATATAAATGTGGGTTCAAAAAAAAATAAAAGACGTGCCAGTGGGGGTGTAATTGACTTTGCCTGTGTCACTACGTGTAAGGGTACAGTACTGTAAACGTACGAAGCGTCAATGACACGCGCACATATCATGATCACGCGCAACCTATGTCAGCGCTAGTGTGTCTGTGTCTATCCGTCGAAAGGCGCGGCTATTTTTTTTTTCGAGTGTTCTTGCGCTATCAAGGGTTCATCATCACCGCCATCATGTTCGCCGAAAAGTCGTTGTAGCTAAGATGTTGAGAAATAAATGGAGAGAGAACCCTCCAGAAGAAGTCGCCAGAAAGAAGCTACCAAGAGAAAGTGACGCTGACCGGCTGACGCGTCCTTATTGTACGGCTTCCTAATCGATGGCGCATTCTTCCTCTTCCCTCTCCATCTTCCTCATTTCAATGAATGCGCCGCCTGGACCCTTGTGTCAAGACTGTCTCGGAAAAGCTTCCAATAACATCTCTTGATCCGACAGCCGACAGGGCTTGTGGCGAATGCGTGTGTTTGTACACACACTACCCGCTCGCGTGGTGATCACGTGCAGCATGTGTATATTATGTATCCTCGCTGTGTTCCGTGTGGAAGGAGCAAGTCTTCGACGGTCTGGTGCGCACTTGGCTTACTCACGATGCGGCAACGTGGCAAGAAAAAATGTCAGTCGTGCCCAGTCGACGTGGGCTTTATAAGAGTCATCCTATCCGGCTATGATCTATCCATCGATTGTTTGTTTCTATATATTTTTTCGCCTATACTCGACTCCCACGATTCTTGTGCAGGGTCTCAGCAGCAGTCGGGCAG
>QLOS01001432.1:0-12729 GCA_003313725.1 Russula sp. MG48 | reverse complement strand
TGAGTCTACAACGCAGTCAGAAGCCCCTGCCGAGGCAACTCCCATCGACACGTCTGTAGTAATCTTCCCGCCAAACTCAGTCAATGGGGGATCATCAACTAAAGCCGCTCAGGCTTTTACCACTGGCGCGAGCACCCTTTCTGCGCCTCAGGGCAAATGCAAGCATCCACTTTCCTGTATCGGACACGTACTGACTCATCGCACCCAGATGTCGTCTACCTCTCGATACCAATTGCAAATGGCGAAGACCCTGAGGCATCGATCGATCCTTACCTCAACACTATCTTATCTCTGGCGAACGTTTCTGAACCGGTTTTCAAGCTTGTATATGCCCAGCATGTTCCTTGGTCACCTTCGTCTACATCCGGTATCGACCAGCCACCCATCTTCATATCCCCAGCTCTACCGCCGCACTTAACCGAGATAGCTGATTCTGCGAGCTCTGCAGCAGAATCACTGTTCTTGCGCGTCATTGGCCTTCTGAAAACAAAGAGCCCGCAAACGTGGACTGCTGAGAGCACAGGCGAGGCGAGCGCAGCAGGAGATATATTCTCAGAGCTCAAGGTTCCGATGTGGCCGCCTTTGGAAGGTCCGCGAGAGGATGAAGGCGGTGAGGATTGGTGACATGAATACTGCTAGGCTCATGATCGATCTAGCAGGAAGTGATTGTGTAATATGTATAACATGAACAAACCACGTGATTCAACGCGTATTTGTTTGTTTTGTTTGGCTTGGTTTTCACGAGGTCCTGTCAGCCCCGTCTGACGGTTTTAAATCAAAAGTCAAGTCATCCTCCGACAACTAAAAATACGCCCCGCCGGCCACGGGAGTTCTTCGCTTGTATTCACATCTACACCCTTCTTAAATCTATTTTTTTCTCATTCATCTGCAGCTTAAGTCTGCTCCCTTTACTCTTCTTCTATACCACCCCCGCTCTCCTAGATCTCGTGATTTGTTGGAATCACCCTGTTTATTGTTTGTGCAACTATTCAGCTTTTCGCATCGCAACAGTACAACCTTTCTTTCTTTCTTTTCCTCACCTCCACCTCGCCCTCGAAGGGCACAACATTTTACTCGATAAACTCCACACGCTCCCTTTCATCATGTCTCGGAGACACCCTCTCTCCCTTATTCCAACAGCCCTCCATAACCCGCAGCTCATCCGCCTCATTCAGAAGCCGGTCACAGGGCACATGGTCCTTTACCTCTCCCGTCAGATGAGTAGCATCATTCCCGTCACTGAGGACCCATCGCCGGCGTCGTCCTCCGCAGGTCCCGCGCCACCGACTCCTCCCCACACTCCGCACAAGGTCAACTTGGACCAATCCCCGACCACTCCAGGTCTCATCCCGCTTGAGGAGTTCATTGCCCGCCTCGTTCAGGCGTCCCGCGTGCAGGTCCCTACCCTCCTTACAACACTTGTCTATCTTCAGCGATTGCGGGCAAAGCTTCCCAAGATGGCGAAAGGCGAGTTGGATTTTGCATATGTTCATACCCACTCTTACAAATCACCATAGGGCTCCCCTGCACGCGGCACCGAGTATTTCTTGCGACCCTCATCGTTGCCGCAAAGTATCTCAACGATTCCTCACCAAAGAACGTGCACTGGCAAAAATTTGCGGAAGTCTTTGATCTCGCTGAGATCAACCTGATGGAGAAACAACTGCTTTTCTTGCTCGACTACGACTTGCGCTTTGATGAGCCCGAGGCCTGCCGTCTTTTCGAGCCATTCATGACGCCACCACCCCCGCGGAACCAAGAAGCCCGCAAGAAGGTGCTCAGTGTTGTAGCCCAAGCCAGCAGGGTGCGCGAGCAGGCCCAGACTCGGTTCCCGCCAACGCCTCCTCACGACCCACCCGCGAACCCGCCGGCCGCGAAGGCTCCCGTGAGCGAGTCACCATCACCCTTGGGTCCTGTCTCCGTACCCACGCCGCCTAGTCTCTCCATCGTCATTCCCAACACAGCGCAGAACCTGACTGACACCGTGCAGAAGGTGGCTAAACGTCTCGGGTCGACCTACCTTAGTCATGCATCTGCTCCTGCATCATGCACCCACCCTCCTCAGGGACTCCCCACCCCTCCCAGTGCAATCAGCAGTAGCACGAGCGGGTACTCGGAAGCGGGCTCCGCAACTGAGAGTTCCAGCTGCTCGTCTGATGACTACCTCTCAGATGACGACTCACCTGAACGCACGGAGAACTCGCGCTTCCTGTCTGAGCCTGGCCGTTGCTTGCCCCCGCGTCCTGTCCCTGCTGCGATGCTGCACCGTCGTGGTCGAACAGCCTCGGTCGCATCGGATGCGACCATCGAGGGCGGCGTACAGTGTATAGAGGACACACTTCCTGCGCCGCGTCCGGCGCGCGGTTCCAAGATTACTTCGAGCCGCACCGCCCCGGTCGGTTTTCTGAGCCGCATGTGGGGGGCTGCGACAAAGGCTGCAGCACACCATTCACACGCGGAACCCGACGCGCCGCCACATTCAAGTGCGAGCGCGGTGGCATCAGGCGTGGGTACCTTCCACTTGCGTAAACTTGCGCACTCACGCTCGGCAATGTTCCGCGGGAATGCACACGGGGACACTACAGACGCGTAGACGTCCTTTTCAAGCCTCGTTGCTGGAGGGCACATCTCTTTTATTCGACACTCGTTGCTCGGACATTTGAACCGTACATTTTTCTTTGCTTATCCCTCCTTTTTTTTTATTCCCTTGCTTCGCCTCTTTGTATTCTCTACTGTCACGCGCATCCTACTAGCATACTATCGGTTTGTCATCATGGACAGCACTGTACTATCCGTCAATCACTCTTCGATCTACAATGTAACCTAGACTATCTTGTAACACCAGAGTGTGGTTCGAATGGTTGAACCCAACAAAGACTACTTTGATACAAGTTTGTAAAAGTATTAGCGGCCGAAACACAATCAATCCTTCTCTACATATGCGGATAAATGCTCGTCGAGCTCTTCCTCGCTGAGCGTTCGCCAAAGTCCGCGCGACTTCTCATCCTCTTCTTCACTCGTTGATACTATGCCGATCTCTACTTCATCAGCTTTGAAGTCCGTTGCGTGGACCGTCGAGAGGGCCTCAATGGCAAGCTGTGCAAAGGCGATTAGCGACCAGGGCGACGGCACGCGACGTTGGATAGCGCACCTCAATGACCTCCGCACGGTTCAGCGTCTTCCCAGCCGCGAATGGATCATCCGCACCGCGGCCGTTGTTGAGCTTCTTCCATTTTTTCTCCAAGTGATTCATGGCTTCCTGCTGCTTTTGTCCCGCAGCAGTAGCGTGGAATCCGACAAAATAACCCGCAGGATCGAGCTTGAATATCTGGGGTCCGAGCTCGAAGTCGGTCCCAATGAGGATCATAGCTGCATAGTGATCAGTCAAGTGATTATATCAAGCTTTGGAGGAGGGCGCTCACAGATGCCGAGGGGACGCATCGCAGCACGTTGAGTGTACACTTGATTGATGTTTGCTAGGCGTCTGGCTAGGGCATCAGGGGTGATCTCATATCCGAACTTGTAGCGGAAGTCCGCAGCTTCTTGACGAGCGCGACTTACTTGAGCGCGAGCGTCGGCTGAGTAGAAGGGGGCTCGATCAGTGTGAGCTAAGTAAGAGGTTGGAGAATGACGCACCGATGAGGCCGGTCATCACACAGCCAATGGTAGGGGTTATGCTGAACAGGTGGGTGATTGTGGAGGCATCCAAGAGTTTGTCCTGAGGGACGCGTCAGCGCTGAAGGAACGCCTCGCGTCGACTATACCTACTGGCACTTTCTTCTGGATAATAACAACAACAGTGTCCTTGCCGCGCACGGAGATGGCGGTATGCCCTGAACCAGATATTGCTTTGAAGGCATACTCTATCACGATACTCAGATGTTGCCAGGGATGCAGGGACAGACGTTTCCGCTTACCCACTTGGTATAACCGGCCCTCTGGCGAAAATACAGTGAGATATCTAGAGTAGAGGTTTGAATGCTAGCAAAGCTTCGGGAAAGATAATAGAAATACCTGTCGTATGATGTCCTGGACATGTTCAGCCTGAGTAAACCAGCAAAAGCCGCGCGTGCATCGTTTAATTGAGCGCGTTAATCCATCCAGAAAAGGATAAATCTTAGTCATCGATGCTGTTTGGAGAGCGGGTTAGTTTATGTAAGTAGTCCTCAAACACAGTTACTATCCGCCGCAACGCAACGACGACATGCATCCGACTTCCCGCGTCGCGCATAAGCCGCTCATTTCTTTCATTGGGAAACGACAATGGCCTTCGGGTTAGTGTCATATCCCGGCGTCTATGCTCGTGCTAAGCATGTCTCCAGGACCACAACCACAGCAGCCGCACCCCGCTGCGCCAGCACAGCTTAGGGAAGCGTTCTCCGACTTCCTTGAGAAATACAAAAGCTTTTCATCTCCGTCAAGGAGTTCGGATGGCCATGGTCAGCAAAACCCACGGAGCCTGAGATTCAACGAGTTCTGGGAGGCTCCAGAGTATCTTTGGCGGCCAAAGACTAGGCAGTTAGAAGACTCGGAGATTGACGCTGTCCTGGTGAGTTTAGCGGGTTTGGTATTCCTTTTGTCCATGACAATCTTAATCTATGCCCCGCAATTCTGTAGAGCGGTGGCGCCTCGTTGCGGTAGCATTTCAGCGACATCACAAGTATGACGCAACCACTCATAGGTGGTTAGCGGGGGACATCGGATATCGAACCATCATGACTAGACAGACACTACACGTGCCGCTAGAATTAACTCATATTGACTGGAACCCGGACGTGAAACAATCGAAGATCTCACTCATTGCACAGGGGAGGTGATACAGATACGAGAACATGCGGCTACGATCATAGGAGCTTAACATATGAGGCAGGGAAGAGTCCACTTCGACTGTCGATCTCCCCAGTCCACCTAAGTTACCATGATGAGCGACCTTTGGTTTCAAGTCAACAACTTGAGACGTGCGTACCAATCGGATGAGGTCTGATCTGTGACGAGCACCCTCTCGCCCACTCGTAAATGAAGATCGCCCGCTTCCTTCAGAGCCAACACACAAGGCAAGTCCGAGGGGTAAGCGCCTCCCATCCGCACGGAAAGAAGGGAGGGGAAGGCGCGCCGACGTACCTCACTCGTATAATCATATAACGCCTCTGCCCACTGTCCGGTCGCTTCCCCTTCCCCCTCCCCCTCAGGTTGGAAGTCCTGCTGTGGCTCCGGCTCCGGTTCGGGCACAGGTGCGGGGGATGATGACGCGGGGACGCGGCGCACGGGGGGCGGCGCAAAGCCGCCCCCGATTTTCTTCGCTGCGAATGCGGATGGCGTTTGCACCGGCGGGGGCGGCGCGTTCTTTGCAGTGGTCGACCCGCGCAGGGAGCGGAACATCGCACCGGCGGACGACACGTCGACGTCTCCGAATTTCTAGTCGCACCACACATCCCACCGCTTAGCACGACAAGCACAACACGCAAAGAGAAAGAACAAGAACGAGCGAGAGAGTGTGCGTGTGTATATGTGGGGGGGGTAAAACCTCCAACCCGGTAGAGCACTGCACTCTCACCTTTTGTGCAGCAAGCCCACCTGAATCCGCCCGTTGGGCCGCAGGAGCAGGAGCAAGCGGATTGCCGCGTCTGGGAGCCGATGGGGTGGCCGACGGGGCGCCCGAGAACGCTTGAGCGGCAGCGGCAACGCGGCCGACGCTCACAGCCGGCGACGACGCCGTGTGGTCCGCGTTCGGTGCGGCGGCGGCAGACGCGGCGTTGCCAGTGCCGGCGAGGGAGCTGCTGGCGCGCTGGAAACCCGCCGCGAGGGCACGCGATGCGGCCGGATTCGCCAACGCGCGTTGGGCCGTTGTGGCCATAGCCGCCGCGTGGTCTGCGTTCATTGCGTTTGGTGCGGTGGTGGCAGACGCGGTGTTGCCGGAGAGGGAGCTGCTGGCGCGCTGGAAACCCCCTGCGAGGGCGCGCGAGGTGGCCGGATTCGCCAACGCGCGTTGGGCTGTTGTAGCTATAGCTGCCGCTGCCGCCGGCGACAGTTGTGGTAGTGGTTGTGTCTCTGTACGCTCGGTCGCAGGGGTCTCTGAGCTGCCGCCGACGCGAGTGAGGAGTTCAGGTCTCGATGCAAAGTACCTACAGTGGCACGAAAACCAGCGCCCGTCCGTGGTGTGATCAGAGAGGTTCAATACTGGCGCATTATATAAACTCACTCGTCGAGGAGGGAGAAAAACGCATCTTTTTCGTATGTAGGGAGGTTGGCAAATGGCATCTGTTCTGGCAACCTCGACTCGGAATCAGAGGATCAGACGGGCGGACGTGCGGACGTTACGAGCTTAGCGTTACTCCGAACCGGTAATAATAAGTTCTAAGTTCTATCCAGGTGATGATAACCCAAGCTTGCCGAGGAAAGAAATTATCCACAGAAATCGTTAAAGATCATCAGTTGCACTACATAAAACAAACATTGCACAGGATACACAAGAAAAAGAAAGTGGGCACAAAGAAACCAGCCGCAGGCGTTCGACCGACAACATAGGGAGGTATGACAAAGAGAGCAACATACCAAATAATAACAGGCATGAATTGCAAAGCGAGAGAAGGGGAGATAAATAGAAACCAAGGTCAGAGATGGAACAGACTATCCAGGCATATTGAAGATGTCATTAAACTCGATCCCTGGTGGATCCATCGATTCCATGCCCAACCCTTCTGTCCCAAATGCCTGACCGTCTCCACCGTATGAGAACGCGCCAGGATCAAGGCCAAGTCCTGCTCCCATTCCACCGCCTATACTTGCACCAGCACTGGCAGCCCCTTGCCACCCGGCGCCTGCGCCCATCGCTGTGCCACCTGTTTGCCAATTTCCGCCCGTGACCGCGCTTGGAGAGGGCGCAGCCGCCGGACCGGTAAAAGATGTGCGGCTGTGAGCGCTCCCGGGAGGACTCACACTGTAGCTCCCATTGGCTAGTGCGGGCGTATTACCAGAACTACCAACCCCGGCGCCGAATGCGCCAGCCATTTGCTGGGTGTTCACGAAACCAGCTCCAGGGGCTGGCGAGCCCACTTGACCCCGTGTGGCTTGCATCATCAAAGCACGCTGGTAGTCTATGCCCTGGGGTTGCTGCTGCTGCTGCTGCTGCAGTTGCTGTAGCTGTTGTTGTGGGCCGCGTGGTGTAAGGGGTGAATGTGTGGAGTCGGATGGAGAGCGTGTGCTGCGCGCAATACCGGGGATACCGTTGTTGCTAACCGGCATACCTCCTGAGAATGCGGTGGCTTCGCTAAGCTGCTGCTGCTGCTGCTGCTGTTGTTGTTGCTGTTGTTGCAACCGAGCCTGCTGCTGCTGCTGCTGCTGCTGCTGCTGTTGTTGTTGTTGCTGCTGCTGCTGCTGCTGCCGCTGATGGAGAAGAACAGCGCCCATGGGCAGATTCGTCGTAACGGTCCCACCTGCCCCGAACTGCTGGTTCATCAGCCCACTGCCACGCGCGAGTTGCTGCTGTTGCTGTTGCTGCTGCTGTTGCATGAGGAACAGCTGGCGTTGCTGTGGTGGCATCGCACTAAGCTGTTGAATTTGGGTTGGTGTCAGCGAAGGATTCCCCGTGCGTGGATCAATCCCGCCTGTCGCCAAGCTGTTTTGCGACTGAACGGCCATTTGTAGTTGTAATGGCGTCTGACCTGCCAGTCCACCAAGGTTGGGATTCCCCATGTTTGGCTGCTGCTGAAGAGACTGCAGCTGTTGCGGCTGCTGTGCATTGTGCTGTTGTTGTAATGGCTGTTGTTGCTGTGGTGGTGGTGGCGGTGGCTGCTGCTGCTGCTGCTGCTGATGTTGATGTTGTTGTTGCTGTTGTTGCTGCTGCTGCAATTGCTGCTGCTGCTGCGCAAGCCGTCTCTGCTGTATCAGTTGCTATTGGGAACAATCCCGTGAGCCTAAGTCGAAGGGTACGTGCGGGAAGTAGACGCACCTGGACTTGCTGCATATTTTTTAGCTGCTGGGGCAGTGGCAACGACATGAAGTTTGGAATCTGCTCAACCATGTACTTTACGAATTGACTATTTGGGTCTTGTAGTTGCTGCAGAAACGCCAGCCCCTGTGACCCAAAACTACTGACAACTTGCTGTACGGTATTTGCATGCGTGCCGGCTGCTTGGCCTTGGCTCTGACCGACGATATTCACGCCAACGCCGGAAGCCGAGACTTGGGGCGGCGACATCTGCCGAACTCCTGCCGCATGCGATTGTTGCACCTGCGGCGCTTGGGGCTGAAACTGACCCTGCTGTTGGCGCATCTGCAATGCACGGGTGCGGTCGGGTGTCGCACCCTGTGGGATCACACCTGCGAATGGTTGGGCAGGAGCTGGAGCTGCTACAGTCTTCGCAGCCAGTGCGGGTGTGGTAGGTGGCGGCATGCCCATGCCAGCCTTACTTTCGCCCGTGTCGCGCCGTTTCATAGACAGTTCAGGCTCCTCCGCCGGACGCTCACGTTTGAGTGTTGACGTTGACTGAGCAGAGACTGGCTGGCCCTTTACTCGCGCAATGTCACGCGCGAAGACGATAGGCATCGCCAGGTAGAGCTGCCGCACACGTTCGGTGGAGACAAAATCTATTGGCGGAGGAGGTTGCATATTAGGGAGTGGATGTCGGTTTTGTATGTGATGCGCGTCGGCGGCTGCTGCGAGCCATGTGAGGTTGGATTGTAATCGGCTAGCGTACCTGTGGCACGGACGTCAGCTTTGGATGGTGGTCTTGAGCAGCGAATGGACAGACTGCTGATATCTCTGGTCATCGGTTGGGATGACCCGGGTCTGGAACTCCATACATATTCTGATAGACGGTTAGTAAAGCAAGGGAAGATAGGTGTAGGAAGGTCGCACTTGAGTAGCTCGGCATTAAGTTCGAGTATTAATGCGGCCTTTGAGTTTGGAGTAGTGCCCGGAGCAGAAAACGAAGATCTCTGTGGTGGTTGGTCAGAGGATAATGGATGAGGACGGGTGGGAGATATCCGTGTTTGCGATGAGGTGGCCTCAAGTTTGATGGGATTTTGTCGGGAAGGTGAGGAAGATATAGGCTGAAGAGAAGATGGACCCTCGCCTTTGTCCGCGCCTGGAGGGTCGGAGGAAGCGTCTTCATCATTGTCTGGTACTGGTGAAAGTTCGCTGAGTGGGGTAAGAGGTCGTGACGGTGGATGGTTTTCAACGGCGGAGTCTTGCTGAGGGATATGTGAGGAATCAGGGGACGCGTCTTGTGAAATGGGTGGTGGCACGGGTGCAGTCGCAGAGGGTTCCGCCTCGCCGTCACGTCGGGGTGAGCTCGGGGGAGGTGTGAGCGATGACTGTCGAGGGATGGGGGACGTGTTTTGGATGACCTTATCAGGAGATGATGAAGAAAAGGGAGCGGTCAGCGAAGCGGAGGTGACCGAGGGTGAATTGTCTTTCTGCAGGACGCGAGGCTCGGAATCTCTTGAACTGGCCGGGATTGGACTCCACGAAAAGTGGTCATTGTTCTGAAGGCCAAGCGGTTGCGTCGTGGGAGTAGATACGGCCGGGGAATGAATCATAAAAGGCAGAGGGCTATGCGGAACAGTGACGGGATTGAAGCGGATTGTTGGCCTAGCCAAGTGTGGTTTGTGAGTGCGGTGCAGCACTAAAGTTAGTCGAGGTGACTGTCTCTCTGATGGCGAATTGATCACACAAGCGGTCTTTGAAAATATCTCTCTTTCTTGTATTTTCTTTCTACAGTACCTCTCACCTTTCTATCTCCTCGTATACAACACATTTCCTATATCTTTTTACTTCATTTCTACCCCTCTCTCTCTCTGTCTGAACAAACATGTCATGTCCACCGACTCATCATGGCCACGAGGCGGTTAACCTGCTCGTGGGAATGCTTACCTTTCTTGGACACCTAGTCAACAACCCCTTTGCTTTGCCAAGAAACCAGTATACTATTTTCGACCGTCCTACGTAGATTTTGCATATGATCCACGTCTTCTTTAACACCGGGTCAACAACGATCGTTTTTTTTTCTCTCCACGCGTTCCATTCAGAACCAGATTACCGGCTCCGGCGTATGAGTACTATAATATGAGTTGTTGCAGAGGATTTCCAAATGCCCTACCCGATAAGTAAGACGCCCTCCGTTGCGTCCGTAACTAGGGTCGTGCATTTTCTGGAATGGACCCAATAACATGTACTTTACTTGTTATTTCAATTTCAACTGCAAAGCGAACTGCTGGCTCGGCCATTGCCGATGAATGTGGCGGCGCTCAGACTTTGATTTCGGTCAAGACAGCAAGGTGTATTCACGCAAACGACAGCCCCCAGGACGCAAAATCTGTAAGTATTTACGCCCATTTCTTTTTATTTCACGCTTCCAGGATGTCATTATGCCATTGTATCGTGATCGTACAAAAATTGGCATCGAAAGCGCCGTTCGTGACGGTGGATGCCTCTTGTGCAGTCAGGATGCGTCGTTATCTTCCGTATATGCCAGTCAACAACACGCGCAGAGAATCACTGACCCATTTATCTTGTAGAGTCAACGATGGGTAGGGTTATTCGTGCACAGAGGCGCTCGCATGCCATCGTACGTCCTGAATTATCCGTCGACACCTCCATCTATTGATTTCTTAACGGCTAGTTCAAAGCGCACACCCACCACAACAAGGCACCTGCCAAGTTCCGCGCGCTCGATTATGCTGAGAGAAACGGGTATATTCGCGGCATTGTAAAGGAGATCATCCATGACGCTGGACGGTGAGTTTCATTACACTTTCCGGCCTGCTTCCATCTCACAGCGTACTCAGTGGTGCCCCCCTTGCTCGTGTCGTCTTCCGTGACCCCTACCGCTACAAGCTCCGACAAGAGACCTTCATTGCTACAGAGGGCCTTCACACAGGTGCCTTTGTTTATGCGGGGAAGAAGGCTCAGCTAGCCGTCGGCAACATCCTCCCTGTCTCGGCATGCCCTGAAGGTACCATTATCTGCAACGTCGAGGAGAAAGTTGGAGACCGTGGAACACTCGCTCGTACTTCTGGCAACTATGCCACTATCATAGGCCATTCCCCCGATGAGAATAAGACTCGCATTCGTCTGCCATCCGGCGCGAAGAAGACGGTCTCTGGCAGCGCGCGCGCTACAGTCGGCATTGTTGCTGGTGGTGGACGTATCGACAAGCCACTGCTCAAGGCTGGCAGGGCATATCATAAATACAGGGCCAAACGCTACAAGTACGGTCTTCCTGTAATAATAGCGTATGGATGTGCTGACAGTCCATTAGCTGGCCCCGTACTCGTGGTGTGGCAATGAATCCTGTGGACCATCCTCATGGTGGTGGTAACCACCAACACATTGGCAAGGCATCAACCATTGCCCGCTCCGCCGTTCCTGGCCAAAAAGTTGGTCTTATCGCTGCTCGCCGGGTACGTGAAATTTCCATACTGGGTTCTATCGTCTTACTTATAGTATATGCAGACAGGTCTACTCCGCGGTTCCGTCAAGGTCAAGGAGACTTAGAGTGTCGGAGTCTATACTACATATTTTGCCACTTTATGCCACCTCATACACACCAAAATGTTGTATGCATCGACAGACATCACATGCCGCTTTTCATGCATCATGCCTCGAAGTACAGTACTGTTATAACTCGGCGAACATTACAGTAGGTAAGTTGGTAGAATATCCCTATCTGAGGTGTGCTTTCCCCGCGTCATATACAACCAAGTGTAATACAAGATTCAATCCGCCTCATTATCGTCAAACTCACCGAACTCGCCCGGGTCTAACAGAGGGCCTTCGGCAGGAAGTAAATCACCATCACCGTCTCCTATCTGTGCCTCGTCCATGCTCATCATGGCGCCCAACCAATCGCTGCCTTGTTCTGCACTCACTGTGGGAGTGGGCGCTGATCCGAGTACGCTGCCGTCTCCAGCTTCTGAAACTGATGGTGACCGGAGGAGACCGTGTAATACACCATCCCACCTAACCTTAGACTCTGCTACGAGTGCCCCCATGGTATCGAGTTGTTCCTGCCGCACGTTACAACGCGAAATAGCCAACTGGGCCAGCGCGCCACCTTCTCCCTCTCTCCTTGCCGCGAGTCCCGCGCACAAGCTCCTGAATAAGCCGCCCTTGACATCCACAAAGTCCGCGCCAGCGATGGCGAGACGTCTGAGCCCCGGAAACGGTAAGCGCGGCGGCCCCTCCACCGGGCGCTCAAAGACCAGACTTGACGGAAGCAGCCGCGCGATGGCCGCGTACACATCCCCGTCTCCCCCCGTTCCTGGCTCGGGCCGGGACTGTTGTTGCTGCTGCTGCTGCTGCTGCTGCTGTTCTGCCTCGCAAAGCATCTGCGCGACACCCACGGCCGTCTTGGCACCCTCGGCGTAGATAGCCTGTACGTGCCGCGCGCGCGCGAACGTGGTGCGCCACGCGCTTCCGCTCCCGAACAGGGCCGACTCGACGAGCACCGTGCGGGCGCGGAGGAGCGGGGGCAGCCGCATGGCGCGCCTGATGAAGGTAGAGGCCGCGCGCGCGCCGGCGGGGTGCGTGTTCCAGCGCAGGTGCAGCGAGAGTATGTGCGTCTGCTCTTCCGCCGGACTCGGGGGCGGCCCGTCGCGGCCGCCGTCTTGGCCGTCGCCGTCCGAGTCTGCGGGGCCGCCCGTGCCGGCGAAGAGGGACCAGCTGTGGGCGTTGGGGATGTCACGCACATGCAGGCTTCGTACGGCCGCCCACGTGTCTGCGCTGTT
>QLOS01001429.1:0-15566 GCA_003313725.1 Russula sp. MG48 | reverse complement strand
AACCTCACCATGCATAAGGCAAAGTGGGGACCAGCATTATCTATTATGAGAATATCAACTGTATTTATATGCTAACTATGTGTTCCAGGTTATTAACAACGGTGGGCTCGGGCACCCACGAACGGAGGGTGCACGCGCACTAACAACAGCTGCAGCCACATGCAGTGGCGAAGCTGCGGCAACGCCGCAACGGCAGCTGCGGCAACACCGCAATGGCAGCTGCGGCAGCAATGGCGGCAGAAACTGGAGCAATGTCGGGATGGCAGCTACTTCTGCAGCAATGGCGATGGCAGCTGCTGCTGCAACAGCGTGATGGCGGCACTACTGCAGCATTGGCCTGGTGCCATCACACACAGCAGCCCCAGCAGCAAGTGTTGCATGACGACCAGCGGAGGCAAGTGCAGACACGGTGCGCGTGGTCCAGCGGCAGCACGCATACCAACAGTAGCAGTAGCCTTCGCAGGCACTGCGCGATGAGTGGTGGAGGCGAGAGCACATGCGGCACGCGTGCGAGATCACCGGCACATCGCCTGGTGGGCAGCACACACAGCAGCAGTGACCAGCAGAGGCCAGCTGCACACGGCGCGCCCATGGCCCAGCAGCTGCATGCTTACTAACAGCAGGAGACAGGAGCACACATGGCACGTGCACGAGACTGCGGGCACATGGCCCGGCGGGCGGTATGCACAGCAGCAGCAGGATTTGCAGGTGCTGCATGATGACTGGAGGAAGTGAGAGCACACACAGCATGGGGGCGAGATTGCATACGCGTGGTGCATCCATCTTATCATTATTATACTTGTATTAGCTAGGTTTCCCTATATAGAACAAATAGAGTGCATGCATGGCCCGGTGATGGTACATGCAGCAACAGTGGTGGAGGACGTGTGCACATCATGCATGCACGAGATCGCAAGTGTGTTGTCTGGCGGGGGCAGTAGCAGCAGCGGCAGCGGCGGCAGTGGCGGTGGCAACAAATATTGCTTACATCATACAGCCCATCATTGTGCACTTAGACTTATATCACCTTTGTGGACTTGGCAGCTTTGAACTTCTTAGTAGCCACTTGGTTTATTGTTATTTATTGATTTCATCCTTGGTGTTCTTAACATTGTCTTAGTGCCATATTTCTAAGTTCAATTTAAGTCAACAATCTGCCTTAACAGACTTAGTCACCTTAATAGCAAAATTAAGGCCATTAAGCAACATTAAGCACTTTTGAGTCTTGCTGATGTGTCACCATATAGCTCATTGAGAAGACTCACATGAGCCCTTGAGTGAAAGAGATTAGGTTGATATGTGTCCCATGAAGCCACACCCATGTTGTTTGTGACAGAAAGTAAGACATGTGACTGTGAACTTAAAGGATGACACACTTGGAACAGTACTGATGTGAGACAGGGTCTAATGGGCCTTAAGGGAAGGGATGGGGCTCCCCTCTGTTGTGTGGTTGGAAGTTGTGTTGGTAAAGGGGCATAAAGCGGGACCAGTGCCATTGTGATGGGGGGGTTGGGGGATGGGATAGAGTCCCCTTCCACTGTGTGATTTAACATTGTGTCAGTGTAGTGGTGTTTTGAATAATCACATACCTTGTATACCCAATGTGTTGCTACCACCATCGGGCAAAATACTCAAACCCATGCCCATTTCTGCACCATCTGCGACCTCAACCCTTCTTCATTTTGTGGTGTGGATGTCCTCATTTGTGTTGTCATTGTCATTGTCATTGTCACTACCATCCTCTTCATTATCAATGGTAGGGGCACTGACGATGGATTGCCTTGTGTTCTGGGTCCATACACATTTCTTACCTTTGTTGCTATGAGTCTTCATGGCTTGTCAGCTGGCAGAGACCTGGCACAGATCTGATTGGCCCTTTTGTGCTCCTCTTTAACAAACTCACTATCAGTGAGTTTGGCCCAGTTAGGGCATGATATGGGTTTTTGCTGATTTGCTTTCCCACAGCCCCTGGAAGGTCCAGTTTTGGATGAAATTCTTAGTTGAGGAGTGAAACTGATAGAGAATTGATTGAGCTATATCTTCACCAAATCTCAACTGATTTGAATGATTATTGGTGTGTCAGGAAGCAAAACACTGTGGAAAATCATGCAGTTTTTCAACCCACATGGTTTTTCATGGTGTTTTGCTTCTTGACACACCAATAATCATCCAAATCGGTTGAGATTTGGTGGAGATATAGCTCAATCAATTCTCTATCAGTTTCACTCCTCAACTAAGAATTTCGTCCAAAACTGGACCTTCCAGGGACCATGGGAAAAATTTTAAGCCAAAACCCATGTTACACCCTAGGCCCAGTATGTTGTGTTCTCCATCCATGCCTTGAGCAACACATGGAGGTCACCAAGGCTGCTGCATGATTTGGTAAGACAAGCAAAGGTAATTTGTGGGGGCCAGGACTGTATGATCACACAGTGGGGCCAGACAATCTTAGTTTAGTAGCTGGAGCCCCATTTCATCTGAATATCATTCTGGCCAGTGATTTGTTCTAGATATTGTAAATTGTAAATGCAAATTGATAAGACAGATCTTCTGGCAGCACATACACAGATTTATGGTGATTATAGTACTGACTGCCTGCTGCAAATGTGTGATATTGGCTGTATAGGTGTTTGCAGCGCCTGAATACAATGTGATTAGTATTCAAAGACAAGTCACAAGCGGGGATTACTGTACCTTTAATTTCACATGTTGAGAAGCCCTTCAGTTGTGATAGGAAATTGCCAATATCAAACCCTAGGATCATCTGAACAAAATTCATCAGGCCTTTGGTTGCAAACATCAGTGGTTTCATTGGATGATCAGGATTGCCTCAGACAATAAAGCACAATGTGGCAGCACCAGTACATGATGCAAGATTTTTAAGCTAGATCAGTATTTCAATTAGTGGCATAATTCTGGATGCACAATGCAGTGCCAATTGAACTGCACCTCAACCTCAACTCTCTTCAAGGTGGCAATCACATCATTTATTTTTGAGTGTGCTGTTGTTCACTCTCCCAATTGTCAAGTGTCACACCATTCTTGAAATTTCTTTACATACTCTTCCTTCTCCTCTGTAGTGAGGTTTTAATATTTATCAGATCACATGGCTGCAATCTTTGGTAATTCTTCTCAGCTAGGTGTATCTAATTCCAGTTAACATTGCTCTATTCTATAAAGGATTTAGACCATACCCCCTATCTCATGGTTGACCTGCCCTTTCTTCAAAGGAATGTGTGCCAGGCACTAGCCTTAGCATGCTTCCCTTTACTCAAAGGGCCTAAGCTGAGATTCAGGGCAGCTTGCACTGCATCATAAGATCTCTTGTGCTCTGTGGTGAGATCAGAGATCTTCTGCTTGATCTTCAAGGCTAACTGATTCACACTAGTCATATAGGCTGCCCTTGAATCCTGTTGATGTGCATTTGTCGCTTTGCACACCTCTTTGCTAAGGGTGGGCTGAGGAGCATGGTGGACCAGCCCTTGTCTCCATTTGTAGTCTTGTATACTAGCAAAGGATGTCATTTTAACAAGAGAGTGTGTGTGTGCACAGGAAGTGGGGTTCACACATGGGAGATGAGGAGGGGTGAACAGTAAAAAATTTTTTATAAACAATCTACACATGTGATGGCAAATCACTTCAATTTGATTGTGTGCATGATGCCAAGAAAACAGAGATAATAAGATTGATGAGAGATAGCTGTGGGATATGTGGAATGCAAATAGATCAAACAAAAAAGAAAAGTGATGCAAAACAAGTGGTGCAGAGTGACAACAGTATGAACATTGTGTGTACCACACAGGAAGAGAAATGGCTCTATGCAGTTGCTGCCAGTAAGTAGGAAAATGTTGAACCGGCAACATATGAGGGCTGGATTCAGTATAGAATCTAGACCGGCCCGGATCACTCCGGACCTAATCTGGAAGTATGACAAATACCATTATGTGAAACTATATTAGGAAGTATGCACGTCACATTAGGTCATGTCACACATGCACCACATGTATAAGTAGACCCCCATTTCTTGTCACAAATACAAGTGGTCTTTCGCCCACTATTACTATAGTACAAGTAAGAGTCTGATTACTAAGTCTCCACTGAGTATACCTGTCAGCTGCACACTACCTGCTACACTACAGAAAAGACTGTAAGGTGGTGGCTTTTACTCACCTTGCAGCAATCAATATTCAAGTCCATCCCAAGGTCCACACTCAAGGCAACAACCAGTGTGACCACCTCATGTCTCTTGAGCCAATATGCCTAACCTTGCAGCTTGGATACCCATTTGGAGGGTGGCACAATTGAAGCCATAAGGCAGACTCTTGGAAAAATGTCAGTTGACAACTTGAGTTTGAAGAGGACTGTATCAGTAACAGATTCCCAGTGCCAGCTGAGATGAGGAAGAAACATTGGGACTTGGTGACTTCAAGAGGCAGTGTCAAAGCTGCAATGTGCCAGGCTTAAAGTTTGATTTACATGGCTCAAGGGGTGGGAGGTTTTGTAAGGGAGGGGAAGCATTATTATGCAAGCTGAGGGATTTTCTATGAGGTGAACTTAGTGTTGCTACAGCTAAGCTGATGTTTTTTTCTATCTTAGGAAATATCTCAGGAAATAAAAAAGCTCAAAATCTGAAAATATTTGAGGAGATAGATGAGCTCAGAAGCCAAGGGGTCCTCTACCAACTCTAAGTGATCCAATTAGCTGTTTCTGAGTTATTTGATTGGCTTTGATTAGCTCAATTTTAAAAATTGAGCTAATCAAAGCCAATCAAATAACTCAGGAACAGCTAATTGGATCGCTTAGAGTTGGCAGAGGACCCCTCGGCTTCTGAGCTCATCTATCTCCTCAAATATTTTCAGATTTTGAGCTATTTTATTTCCTGAGATATTTCCTGAGATAGAAAAAAACATTGGCTTAGCTGCAGCAACACTAGGTGAACTGTTCTAATCTGAAATATGACACACCACTTCTCAATTGCTGGTCCATGAGAGCCTGCCAGCATCTGCTGGTGGGTCACAGGCATCCCCTTGGAAGAGGGTATGGAATGGCTGTGGGGACTCATATTGCACTATGCCTATTCCCATTCCTCAACAGGACCTTCCCTGCCACATTAGAGGTGTCATAAACAATTAGAGGAAGACTTACTTAATCCATCAGGGGAACTCAAATTTCCTTAATAGGTCTTAATGTTCTTAAACTTCAATTAAGCTCAAATAAGACAACTAAGACAGTATCACATCTTATTTTGCACTTAGAGATTTCATGGTTAAGAGGTGTTTAGAAACTAAGATTATTCTAAGGAACTAAGCAAGTTAAGAACTGTTAAGAACTGTATTTCTATTAAGTACAGTAAGAGTATTAAGCAGCCCACAGATTTTATAGTGTATGTTCTAATAGAAAAACATACCCATGCCACTGCTGTTGTTGCTGCTGTTGCTACTGCTGCCATTGCAATTGCCACAGCAGCCACAGCAATGGTGCTGGCACAGTGGCAGCGCCAGCATGGCAGCGGCTGTGTGATGTGGCATGATGGTGGTCGCGGTGATGCCACACCAGCAGCCATGGCGATGGTGCGGTGGGTGCTGGTGCAGTGGGTGCTGGTGCGGCAACGCTGTTGGTGCGGCAGCGGCCGCAGCGACAGTGCAGTGGGTGCTGGTGCTGTGATGCTGCCAGCGGCCGGTGATGATGCTGGGACAGCAGTGGTCACGGCGATGCTGCCAGTGCGGCAGCAGCCGCGGCGATGGTGTGGCGGGTGCTGGTGCGGCGATGCTGCCAGCGCAGCAGTGGCTGGTGACAACGCTAGGATGACAGTGGTCATGGCGACGCTGCTTGTGCGGCAGCAGCCCCAGTGTTACGATCTGGACCACTTACCCTTACTTTTTCATTGCCCTGTACCCCTACCCTCTGCTCTGCCACCTCTGGGCAGCTCTATGTTTACTGACCACTTGCTGTGGTGCCCTGTACCCTGTACCATGACGCGTCCCCTCTACCCTACCCTGTGCCCATACCAGTGACATCATTACTTACCATGACGCACTCCTACCTACCCTTGACCCTGCTAAGTACTTATAGTGCGTCGTCTTGTCTCTATGTACCTCAGACTCGACTTCTTGAGCAATCAAGTTAGTTCTACCTGTCCTGAAGCTCGAGTTCCTCCCAGGGACTTCCCTAGTGCGACCTTGAGCCTTCACTGCTTCTCTAGGCGTGGGAGTGATAGGACTCTAGTTCTTCCCACTCCTCTGCCTTGACAAGTTGTCCCCCTTCTCTCTGGGCTTCGCAAGTACTGGTTTAACTTGACCCAGTACTGCCTAGGCCAGAAGAACTGTCCTCTTGCACTCATGCATTGCCTGCACTCGTGCACTTGTGAACCACACTTCGCCTGCGTGTTCCAGGCCCTCCAGAGTCTCTCAGAAGCCTAGGCTTGGGCTAGACCAAGCCAAGACACCACCAGACGCACACGTCATGCAGTAGGCCACGCTTGAGCCTAACACCCAGTGACAGTGTGGTGGGTGCTGGTGTGGCAATGCTGCTGGTGACAATGCTGGGATGACAGCGGTCGTGGTGATGCTGCTGGTGCAGCAGCAGCCGTGGCAACAGTGCAGCAGGTGCTGGTGTGGCAACGCTGCCGGCGCAGCAGCGGCCGGTGATGATGCTGGGACAACAGCAGTCGTGGTGATGCTGCCAGTGCAGCAGCGGCCACAGCGATGGTGTGGCAGGTGTGGGTGTGGTGTGGTGACGCTGCTGGTGTGGCAGTGGCCATGGTGATGGTGCAGTGGGTGCGGGTGTGGGTGTGGGTGTGGTAATGCTGCCGGCACAGCAGCAGCCGGTGATGACGCTGGGATGACAGCAGTCGCAGTGACACTGCTGGTGTGGCAACGGCCACGGCGATGGTGCAGTGGGTGCAGGTGTGGTGATGCTGCTGGTGCAGCAGCGGCCACAGCGATGGTGCAGTGGGTGCAGGTGCAGTGATGCTGCTGGCGCAGCAGCGGCCATTGACGACGCTGGGACGGTGGCAATAGCAGCGATGGTACTGGTGCAGCAGCGGTCACAGTGACACTGCTGGCACGGTGGCAGCAGCAGTGTGACGCAGTACGACAGCAGTCGTGGTGACTAAACTGGCATGGCGGCAGCGATGGTGTGGGTGCGGTGACACTGCTGGCATGGCAGTGGTGGCGGCGGCGGGTGTGGTGACACTGCTGGCACGACGGCGGTCACATTGACTGCGCTGGCATGGCAGCAGCTGTGGTGACGCTGCTGGCACAGCAGCAGTTGCATTGATGGTGCTAGTGCAGCAGCTGCGGCGGTGACAATGCTGGGTGGCTGTGGTGGTGGTGATGGCGCTGGCGTGGCCACATCCCGGATGCAACGGGGTCGAGCTGGGCTGAGGTGTGGTATCCTGTGCATTACCTGGAATGCATGGTCAGCATCTAAATACTAATTATCTTACTCACCTTCCCTATCTGTGCACTTGCACTATGATACCTAAAGAGTTAGTCTAGAAAACAGATAGTAACAACCAACCAACTTATGAGAAGAGTGCGGTTGGTCACAGTGATCGATCATGTCACAACAGTGACATGTGCTTGCTAGTGTGACAGCGCAAGAAGTTGACTTAGAACTTTTCAACAGTCAACGTTCACCTCTCACGATCCTATCAGGGCCCTTAGGGCTTTTTTTTTTTTTTCTTCTTTTTTTGTTATATCATTCCTGGCTGACAATAACTTCGTAGGTACACGGCGCCCTGCCATCACGTCGACAACCCCCCTCACTCGCTCACAAATGCAAGCCTGGGGTGGTTTTCCTCCTAGTTGACGACATTTCGTTGCCACATCACTGCCCCTTCTCGCCCACAAGTGCAAGCTGGGGGCTTTCTTTTTGGTTCATATCATTCTTAACTAACAATAGCCCCTCCCCTTACAGATACACAACATGTCGCCAACACCCCCTCTCACTCGCAAATATGAGGTGGGGATGGTTTTTTTCCCACTTATGATGAGTTTGCCACCACCACTCCCTCTTGCCTACAAGCGCGAGCTGGGAGTGGTTTCTCTCCTATGCCCCGCTGCTACGTCACCGCTGCATCCTTCTCTGCGTCGCCACCACGCCCCGCCGTGTCCTTTGCTGCGTCGCCACCACACGCCACGCCGTCCCTCGTTGCATCACCACCATGTGCCACCGCATCCCCCACCACATTGCCACCATGCGCCGCCACGTCCCTCGCCGTGTCACCACCACGTGCCGCTGTGTCCCTCGCCGCATCGCCACCACACACCGCTGCGTCCCTCGCCACATCACCACCATGCACTGCTGCGTCCCTTGCCGCGTCGCCACCACACACCGCTGCATCCCTTGCCGCCTCGCCACCATGCACCACTGCACCCCTCGCTGCATTGCCACCATGCGCCACCACATCCCTCACTGCGTTGCCACCACATGCCACCGCGTCTCTCACCACGTCGCCACCATGCGCCACCATGTCCCTCACTGCATCGCCACCATGCACCGCTGCGTTCCTCACCACATCGCCACCACATGCCCCTCGCTGTGTCGCCACCATGCACCCCTCACCGTGTTGCCACCACGCACCGCTGCGTCCCCCGCTGCATCCCTCACCACATTGCCAATGCGCCACTGTGTCCCCCACTGCATCCCTTGCTGCGTCGCCACCATGCGCCACCGCGTCCCTTGCTGCTGCCACCACACATCCCTTGCCATTTGTATTATTATATAAATAGTTATATTAATAGATTGATTAGAAATGCTATTTGTACAGTACTAGTTTTAATTGGATAAATTTAATATTGCTTAAGTGGTCTCTTAAACTTGCTTGAGTGATTGTAAATGTGCCTTATGTGTATGCTTACCTCTGCCTTAGGTGTGTTCTTATGGCTGCCTTAGGTATGCGCTTATGGCTTCCTTATGTGTGTGCTTATGGCTGCCTTAGTTGCATGCTTACTTCAAGCTGTCAATTAAGCAAGGATTAAGAAACCGACCCTCCTGAATTTCAGTCAGATTTTTCTTAATGATAAGTTGCTTAATTCTTCTTAATGATGACTTTAAGATGCATTAAGATGCATTAAGGAAATTTGAGTTCCCCTGATGTTTACATGCTCTGTTACATACATAATGTAAGTTGCTGTATCCTTCGGCACCTCACCATTGATAGCTGTTCAGGTTCCATATCACAGCTATCTTTGCCAACAATTTTCTAATGCATTCAACATCTATCTTGAAATCTTGCATCACATTGACTTGCATGTTAGTGAGGCACTAGGGTGCAATGGCCCTGACTGGCATCTGTAGAACACATGTTCCACTTGTTTTTACAAGCTTGAGGGTGAACTGTCCCTCCAGTTCTCATTCCTTTGCAAGATGGATGGTAATAATTCCCTTAAGTGTGTTGACATATCAACTAGGAGCCAGGTCGAGTGTCCAGACAGCAGAAGCCTTTGCATGGACTACTGGCTCACACCAATTGAAGTTGACACTTTTAAAGACAAGGTAAAAGCATCTTTGGTGCATCATATCTCAACTCTACCCTCAAATTGCAGGGGACTTCCTTTTTCCACAGAATGGGACATTGGTCAGTGATCTGTGTAACACAACAGAGAGTTCTGATGCATGGACCAATGTTGACAATTCATCAACCATCTTTTCCTGCATTAAGAGGTGGTGTAATGCTGGCCCTGAACAGCATAAACACATGTTTGTGATGTTTGCAGAAAGTGGAATTTTTGTTATAGCTTGCCACCATGGGAACATCCTACTCACATGTGACATGATCTGAAGTGGTGAGCTGTATGTGGGGAGCCAGTAAGCTAACTGATGTGTGTATTACTAACTGCTATTTTTTATTACAGTGCAAAGTATCTGCTCATGATGGTTAACAAGTTGATGAATATACATGGCCCAAACATCACCTGCAGGTATGACATAGGCTGCACATTTTCCGAGACTTTATCAATGAGTTCCCTTGGTTCCTGCACTGATGAGCTTGATTTCAGGCTCATTGTGGGGTCCTTCCATGGCCATGCCAATTAGATTGGCATCCTCACTATGTCACAGGGATGGGCTGGGCTGACTTTAAGGGATGCAAACATGTCTTTGTGTCCTCTAGTGCCCTCACCCCTGGCACCTAACATGCATCCTCATTTCATCACTACCAAGCTATAGAATAGCATTTTGCTTTCTGGGACAAGGACAAATACACAGCTCTCAGTAAGTTTCAATTCATTCTATGTACACCTGATGCAGAGTGTTAATTCAGGCCATTATCTCTCAAACCATTATCACAAGGCACTCAAAATCGTCAAGGATTACCCTGCACAGCTCAAGATGATACAGGACACCAATGGCATCTCCAATGATGACTTTGCATGTTACCTCAGCACTGAGAAATCATACTTGCAAGGCCTCAGAAAGGAGCCACCTAAAGAGATGTAACAATTCAAATATGTGGGAGTGTTAGACCTTCTACATCAATATCAGTGCATTCCTTTACTGTTTATCCATGATATGCCACTTATTCCTTACTAGCACTAATTGGTATAATGCTCAAGCCACCGTGAACAGACTACATGGATCCATTGCCACCCCAGAAACCATCAAGGCCATGCAAAAGGCCATATGCAAAGTCAACTCATTAGCTGGAAGGATTGAGATGACAGAACAACATACAGTTGATATTCTCATAATAGATAATGCTGGTCCCCACTTTGCCTTATGCATGGTGAGGTTGTATGCATGACCATGTATGTCACATTTTGTGACCTGTGTGACTATTATGAGGTGAGATAAGAGTAGATGAAATTTTTTCAGGAGAAGGGGACCTTGATGTCTATAGAACTACTTTGTGAGCCCCAAAATGAATGTAAAGTAGCCTGGCTTTGAGACTTAAGCTTTGAACAGTGAAGATATCCATGCAACTTCCTTAGCTGTTGCTGTAATACCAATGTTATCACACCCTCTACACCTTCATGCTGAATGCATAACATGACTCTTGGTGCATAGGGTTTATGGTTTTTGTGAGGATTGCATTTATATTTGTCACTGGGAGCTATGGGGTGATGCAGGGAGACATGTCAGAGTTGTTCTTTTCTTTCAATACAAGAACACCCATATAAATTTTCAATTTTCTCCTTAATTAGGCAATTCTAACAATACATAACCATCAAAAATTGACCAAATGCTTTACCTATTATCTGATACAAGATATGGTGCATAAATAAGGTGGGACGGAGTTCGTCCCAGCCACATGTTATCCATAACAAGATATATGCATGGTTAGCATATGCATTACAAGAATATCAACTGTACTAACTATCTTACTTACCTTCCCTGCCTTTGCACATGCACTGGCTTTGTGATACCTAAGACAAGGTAGTTAGTGGGAAAAGGGGGCAGAATCACATACTGAACTGAAGCGGTGGCGAAACAAACTTAGCAATTTTTTTTGCAACAAATAGACACACAAACACACACAAACACAACATGAAAAAAAAGTTGAACAAGTCAACAGGCCCCATCGTCTCAACTACTGCACTGAGCCAGTGCATAGTTCATAGCTTGCTTCACCCACTGATACAAAGTAAGTAACATGACCGTGATATACAACTAATTGTCATTTTGCAGGTATTGTTGTGCCCATTGGGTATGAACACACCCCGGGGCGTGCCCGCCACATTGCCGCCTACGTGCCCGCATGCACTACCACCACCATCTCCACCTCCACATCCTCCTTGTCACCACCTTATCATTACTACCACGTCACCGCCACCACATCACCATGCAGAGGAGTTCGCAACAGGTATGTTCCTTTTTTTATTTTTTTTATGTGGGGCTAATGCCGCTGTCAAACAACGGCCAAGAGGGCTCCCAAGACAGGGGGGATGACAACCAGCCCACAACAACAACGATGATGGCGACATGGCAGTGACTGCGACTGCAATGCCACGACAACGACTGTGACGGCCACGACGACTACGACAACCACCACGACGGCCATGACAACCACGACTGTGACCACCGCGACCACGACAATGACCACCGTGACACTGCGACCGTGACAGCAACCACGGCCACAACCACCGCGACACTGCGACCACCACCGTGACCACCACAACCACGACGTGACCACGACGACCGCCACAGCGACAGTGACTATGGCTACGTCCACCGCCACCACAACTGCGACCACGACTGCGCCGACCACGACAGTGACCATGGCCACGATCACCGCAACCACGACCACGACCACCACGACAGCGCTACGACCACCATGACAATGACTGTGACGGCGCAGCTGCCGCGACACCGCAACAGCGATCATGGCCATGACCACTGTGACCACGACCTGACGGCGTGGCTGCCACGACACTGCGACAATGACCACAACCACAACCACCGTGACCACAACCACAACCACTGTGACCACAACCATGACCACCACAACCACAACCACAACCACTGCGACCACAACCACTGCGACCATGACCACTGCGACCATGACCACCGCAACCACAACCACCGCAACCACAACCACCACGACCACAACCACTATTATACACTATTATACATTCTACCTGTAAAATAGAGGAGTAAATGATATATTATGAATTTTGAGCCTCTTAAATGTGTGTAAATGTTAATTAAAGCAGGCTTAAAATTGTCTTAGCCACTACTTAAAAAGTTTAAGTACACACAGCCATGAAAATTTAAGGCATCACAAGGCTGCTAAGTGGTAAATTAAGAGAATGGTGTCTTAATTAAGAGGTGACCTTGCTTAATTGGTCTTAGGAAAAAGTGGTCTTAAATTGGTCTTAGAAAAATTTTAAGGCCAATTAAGATCCATTAAGCACTTTTTGGTTTACCTGATGCACTGGGGGATATGGTGGGTTTCAGGGCATCCTGACATCCTCTGATGCCATAGGTCTATCAGCTTCACTTTTTGCCTTGTAGTTGGTGCCCTCACATGTTTTATGGACTTCTTGAAATCTGTTACACCATTACACCAACCATCTTGTTCCTTTATAGTGCAGTACTCTAATTATTACTGATTAAATCAATCAAATGAGTATCCTTGCCCTGTGCATTGTTGCCCTGCACATCATTGATGCATCATCAATCAACAATCAAGGTCACATGACACAGTTCTGGAGGAGCCATTACACACGTGTCATTGATTGATCAACAAAGTCACATGTGGACATTATCTCTCTGAGAAACCAGCACATGCACATGTTGTTGATTAATTAACAACATCACATGGTGCAGTTCACAAACTATAGGCATTATAATTTCCCCTCTGCATTATTTATGTATATTTAATGTATGTGTTATAATTATGCACAGCATGAAAAGGCACTCTGGTGGTCAAGAAATAGAGGAAAGCAGAGGGTGAGAGTTGCATCCTGTTTTGGTAAGGGGTGGGAGTGGGTCCAATCTGGTCCAATGTGTCATCAGAGGCATGGGAGTTCAGGAGTGTCAGGATGAACAATTCTGAATGGAACATGCTTCATGCATGTGCATTGTTAAATCAACAAGATCACATGATTTAGTAGGAGTTGTCACCCACGCATGTCATTGATCAACAAAGTCACATGGTGCAGTCTGCAAATTGTGAACATTATAGATCTCAGTAAGCATTTAAGTAATGTTAAATTCATCCAATTGAAACTAGTGTACAAATAGCTTTTCTAATTATCTATTAATATAACTATTTATATAATAATGCAAATTCAAGCAAGGGGTGTGTGGTGGCAATGTGGCAGGGGATGCAGCAGTGCATGGTGGCAATGCAGTGAGGGATGCAGTGGTGCATGGTGGCAATGGAGTGAGGGATGTGGTGGGGGACGCAGCAGTGTGTGATGGCGATGTGGCAAGGGATGCAGTGGCACATGGTGGTGATGCAGCAGGGGACATAGCAGTGCATGGTGGCAACACAGTGAGGGACACAGCAGCACGTGGTGACAATGCAGCAAGGGACATGATAGGGGATGCAGCAGTGTGTGGTGGTAATGCAGTGGACATGGTGGTGTGTGGTGGCAATGCAGTGAGGGATGCAATGGGGGATGCAGTGGTGCATGGTGGCAATGTGGCAAGCAGCGTGTGGTGGTGACATGGTGAGGGATGCAGCAGCACATGGTGGTGACATGGTGAGAGATGTGGCGGTGCGTGGTGGTGACATGGCAAGGGATGCGGTGGCATGTGGTGATGACACAATGAAGGATGCAGCAGCATGTGGTGGTGACGCAGAGAAGGATGTGGTGGCAATGTAGTTGTGGGACGTAGGAGAGAAACCACCCCCAGCTCATGCTTGTAGGCAAGAGGGAGTGGTGGTGGTGATGTGGTGGCAACCTCATTATAGGGGAAAACTATCCCCACCTTGTATTTGCAAGTGAGGGGTGTTGGCGACTCATTGTGTATCTGTGAGGGTAGAGGCCATTGTTAGTTAAGAATAATATGAACCAAAAAAAAAAAAGCCCCCCAGCTCATGCTTGTGGGTGAGAAGGGGCAGCGATGTGGCAGTGAAACATTGTTAGTGTTTACAAGTCCAGTCCATAGGACTGGAAAAAGACCAAAAACTGGACCCAACCCAACTGCAAAAGACTGGACTTTCTGTTGCAGTTGCCCTGATTCTTGGTATTACCAGTTGCCAGTTGCCCTAATTGGTAGAAAAACAAAAACTGAAAAAGACTGGTTGCAATTAGTTGCAACTGGTCTTTTGTTCAGTTCTAATAAATGCACATAGGACACTACAAAATGTGTAAATACACTTGAAAAGACATCAAATACCATGTTAGGTCACTTGAGTGTAAGTATTAATGTTTCAAAAAACAACAATAAGAGTTCATCTTGTGGCTAAAGTGAAGAGGTTAGCTTGGGATAAGGATGGCAATATGACCACATCCACTTTTGCATAGTCAATAGTATTTTTCCAATGTGTGAGACTGGTCCAGGCTATGAAAAGACCAGTTGTAACCAGTTGCCAACTGGTCCTATGAAAACTGGTTGCAACTGGTCTTTTTTGGCAACTGAACTGCAAAAGACCAGTCCTTTGCAGTTCAGTCTGGTTGCCAATGCTTTTTGAAGTTGATGCAACCAGTTGCAGTTGCAGTTGCCTGATTTTTGGCCAAAAAACCAGACCAGACTGGACTTTAACACACTAAACATTGTCAATAGGAGGAAAACCACCCCAGGCTCACATTTGCAAGTGAAGAGGGTTGTCAATGTAATGGCAGGGTGCTGTGTACCTATGAGGTCATTGTCAGCTAGGAATGATATAACAAAAAAAAGACAAAGAAAAAGAGAAAAAAAAGCCCTAAGGGCCCTGGTAGGATTGTGAGAGGTGAACATTAACTGTTGAAAAGTTCTAAGTCAACTTCTCACGCTGTCACAAGCATATGTGTCACCATTGTGACATGACCAATCACTGTGACTGTGACCAACCACACACTTCTCATAAGTTGGTTGTTACTATCTGTTTTCTAGACTAACTCTTTAGGTACATCTGCAAACTATACATCAGCTACAGTAGACTACAGGAGCACTGTACAGTGACCCATAGT